>LUCM01002923.1:231084-246315 GCA_008360955.1 Fasciolopsis buskii | reverse complement strand
TATATATATATATATATATATATATATATATATATATATATATATATATATATATATATATATAATGTTGCCGTGAATCTATCGAGCCACAGTATTTGGCAGCGTTCTGCATGGTCCGTATATTGGAAAAACGGAGGTTGGTGAAGTCGCCCATAGGTGCTGGGGCATTTAGATGAGTGTGCTACTTCATGGGTGTTTTTGGAATGTCATAAAAAATTCAAGGGTTCACCTGGAATGGAATGGTGATGAGATTTGGTAGCATTCGAGCCGAAGTTATCTACGGAGTAACCAAATACCAAAGGATCCCCTATGTAAGCAGCAGTCACCTCGTCAGAATTGGTTTATCGCTTCGAAGAGGAATTTAGATAGCTTCATGGACTCTGGGTTAGTCGTGAATCAAGAAGACTTCGGAGCAGATATTTGAAAGGGCAATTCGATCCGAGAATACTGTTCATCCTTGCACTACGGACTGTCCGAGCGACGACCCAGAATGTGACTAATCAGATGAGTGTTCTATATTTTTATTTGGTCTCCAGATTTCCACTTCCCACTTAATCAACGATCAAATGGATTAATCGTTTGTCACCGAGACAGTCAGAGGTTCGAATCCCAGATCTCTCGGTCACTGTGTTGTAACTGGCAACTCGCTGTCCCCGGCTCGTTACCACACCTGACCTAACGAGACCCTATATAGTTCTACGCCAGTCTAAGTTTTAGGTTCAAGGTTGCAGTGGACCCTAATGGCCATGGAGTGTGTCCCTTCCAATACACTCATGCTCCAAGCATGTCTTTAAGAAAATCCCTTGACAACCGAAGCCTTGGTACAACTTTCTCAACTTTCAGTGAAGTATTATTGAGGATATATCACGGAGACTAGGTCGTAAAGTTTATACGCATGTCCTTCTCAGAAATTTGAGCAAGGATCAAACTGTTCGGTCATTGGTGGTAGGTGGAAATTCCTGTCACCCGGCTCGTTGCCACACCTGACACATTAGGACCATATGTGGTTTCATGTCACTCCAAGTTTGCGGGTCATGGTGGATGGTTATCCTCGCTACACTTTTTCGTCAAGCATATCATATGGTCTTCATTGGATATCATTGCGAAGTTTTGGCTTCTGAGTGTGTGGGCTCAATTTCCGTTGGTTGTTTTCCTACACAGGGATATTCTAATTCTTACCTTTGCATTTCAGTTATCATTTTGCTGCTAGTTGAGCGCGGCTTTACACTTGGCATACTGCAGACGCATACTTTCAGTTGTACATTGCTAATCACTAAGGGGCTGAATGTCGGCCCTTTTTATTGCTTTTCTAAAAAATATTCATCAACTTAACTGAAGCATCTACTCATTTGTGCCATTTTAAATCGGCATGGAACCCAACTAATTCTTTTTTTTTTAGCCCGCACCCTCTTTTACATTCTATCGACACTTCAGTACCGCTGGTAACGATGGAAAAAGCGGAGATGGAGGCGACGGCCAACCATCAGATTCTGTTCCTGGCGCAACGTCGGATGGAGCTGGGCAATCTGACAGTGTACCTCAACCACAATTAGCGTTGTCTACCCAAAATGTGCCAGATACGTTCCCTCTAGTTCCCGTTATCCCCATCACAGGAGCGCCGTTGTTCCCGAAGTTCGTCAAAATGATAGAAGTAGGTAAACAAATATAGTTGTAATTTTTGTAATTCATTTTATCTGCTAACATTTTTCCTAAGTACAGCCATTCTCAATTTGTGGTACTGAATTCCGATTTTTTTCAGTAAAATATTTACTGAGCCCCTCGAATTTGCCACCGACAAGATACATTATTTTCAGCAAAAACCATTGGGGCAATAGAGGAGACTGAAAAACTTTTTAATCAACAGATGTCTGTTAGTTAACTGACCTCAGTCACAGGGCTCACATGACTCCCAACCTGTTAACGTTACCATGAGGGAAAATCACGCGTTCTAAAAAGAAAGATTGGTGATTTTCATATAGCTCCCAATGATTGAACAACGACGGAAAGTTAAACACACTATTTTTCTACCAATGCATCCTCCCTAACTGAAGTAGATGACAGGAATATCAAGTTGGAATTTCCATAGTCGTTATTTTATTCCTTAAGTTAAGGTCCTGGGAAAATACGGTTACTCAGCTGCGCATTGGTCGTCCCGCCTCCACTGGTAGTAAATGGTTTATAATCTTATCGTAATGGTCAACGATCACAGTACGATGACGTGGTGAAATCATCTTAAGCGTTTTAGTTCGCTAATCAAAATTAATATTACCGGTTTGAGTAACGTTACATCTGTTTGGTAGCGCCTAGTCACCGTTCTAAAGTCTACTCTCCAGTCAGTCAATCCTGCCTCTGGATCGGTAACATCCGACCCCACTAACTCAAGTGAGAACCAACAGAATATTTCACTCTGTTAAATTGAAACATCGCATATCTATGGGATATTTTGCTTGCATATTTGTGCCTGCGATTTCACCCATTTTCCGGGTCACGCTTTGGTTGGTCCATCGCGTTTGAGGTATTTCATCTGACTAAGTTCGAATCGTTAACGAATCTAGACCGCTCATCTTGATTGGTTAGCACAACTCACGATATAAGCTCAGTGTGCATACTTGCACTCTCTTTCCGGTCATGCTACTATCAGCTACTAGCCAATTGAAAGACATGGCCTCGCCGTGGGTTTATCATCAGCACTCGCCCGCTTTCTAACACGATCGGATTGCACCACGACTGTGTATGGATTGTGATCTGTCTAGCACTGCTCATCATTGCATAACCGCCGATACCTAATGCGACAGCTCTATCAGACTCTGATACAGTGTTGATTAAACATCTCACAACATCTAGTCCCTAATCTGAGACACGGAGCATCCTTCTACATTTTGTAAACATTATTTGTTGATGATGTCCTAGATAATGAATTTCTTATTTCGTAACTGGAATCTAGATGAACGATGCTTATTAGGTTGATTTGGTCTTGACGTTCAACCTCTCACTCTAGAAGGTCGCGCAGTTTACGGGTCAGCATTTGGAGTTCTGATTATCCATTTGGATTTTTTCGTTAAACCAAGAAGTGATTCTCGAATCCAAAGTGAATTTGGCCAACTCGCTTTGTTGCTTGTTCACCTGTGTATTATTACTTTTTTTTACTAATATTGTTGTCACCAATGATAACGTTGTGCTAATAGTGCATATTTCCTTTAAAGATGACCCGGCTCAGGAACGATATACGCATAGCTATATATGTAAATATACTGAAATGAAACGGCATATAAAATGTTAAACACAATTTTCCGGAAACCTTTGTCCATACATTTGCATATTATATGCAGTGCTCCGCTCTTGTAGTAAACACTGTTCCGACGACCGAATTCGTTCCCTCTTCAAAATTATTCTCTCTTGTGAGCTAACTCAAATTGAGACCGGATCAGTTTGTTCCTTCGGACTGGCTGATTACCTCAAACATGCGCTCTAGGGATGGCGAAATTTGAATTTCGTTGTCTATTCTGGCGACCGATCGATTACAGTCGAAGGAGAGCGCATCATACCTCGATTCAATGAATTAACCGCGACGCTATCCCCGAGGTTGGAAATGAGGGGATGTGTGTGCTGTTGCAATTCGTATTGACTCTTAACATCTCGGGAGCATGTTTTACATTGTAGGTTTTCTCAACTGTATCGCATGTCCATTGGCCATTGACAATATTGGCGAGTTCAGCGTTCATATCACATGGTGGATTATTTCATGGCTGTAGAACGCCACGGTAAATACTAGTAAATTCTCTGCGATTTCTGTTGTAGATTACGGATGAACGGTTGATTAGTCTGATACGCCGAAAAATCAAACTCAACACACCCTATGCTGGAGTCTTTCTAAAGCGATCTCCAAGCGAGTAAGTCCCCATAGCTAACGAATAACTCATATGTATCGAATTATCCATCAACGTAAGATTGTTCGTAAAATCCCAAAACTTTCATTGGCGATCTTACTGTTCCCCGCGCTTTGGATCATATCGTGCTGTCTGGCCACAAAAGCTTCAGGTGATGAGAAGGGCACTTTCGTTTTCATAAATCCTGATGGTGAACTCATACGGTAATCGCCTTGTACGTGCACAAGATGACGCTCCGGATCTGGTTCCCACGATTGCGTCGAACGTGGTGGCGGTGATCAGATGGATTAAGCATCTGCCACCAAAACGTTCGAGCTTTGAATTCCAGCTTCGCCGGCCAGTTCGGTGAGGAATAGCAGTCCTCTATCGCCCGGCTCGTCACCACGCCTGATCTAACGATGCCTTATATGGTTTTATGCTACTCCAAGTTTCAGGGTCATGGTTGTCGTCCCCCATGTAGTGGGTCCTAATGGCTATGATTCATGCCTCTTACATTAATGCATTAAACATGTCATAACAAACGGTTCTGAATAGCTCACCGAGTTCCCTGCATTGACGTGTTTCGCGATGAAACTGTGAACGTTCTTTACTACCTTCATCAGTCACACGGAATGGTCATTCTTCTACTCCCATGATTAACTACTCACTGGCATAGCTGACATGCTCAGTTTTACGGGAGCAGTTAAACTGGCAAGTACACCTAGAATCGTTTGACAACGGCAGTTGATCTTTCAGTCGTTTATGTAAGTGTGGATGGCCTGAACCAAGCACTCTTACCTCGGTGGCATTGGTGGTAACTTAAACTGTCCTTAGTTAGCTTGATAGACAATTGGATACGACCATCGCAGCTGAATTGGGTACCCTAGAGGTGGAGAAGTTTATAGTTCGTTTGTGTAATCAAAAGTCATGCTTAATGGTAGTCATCTTGAACAACACTATTTTGTATTTCAGTCTGGATTATCGAGTTTGATGTAAAATTCTGCCATCGGAACAGTCAGTTTCAGTCCAAATTAAAGAGATGCCAGAATGACGTTGTTTTGTTGGCATATATTAGTTGATAAATAGACTAGAACTAAGTAAGTTTTAATAAGCACTGCATGAAGATGCAGGCAAACAACTCCTGGCATAAATCCCTCAGCAATATGATTCGGATTTCTGTTTCCGGTTCCGTTTATTTCCGGATTGTTGTAAATTTTGGGCAAATATTCATTTTTCCTCCCCATATGCATCACAGTTCTTCAGTGCGGTCACGTAACTAATACGTTTTCATTATCCAACATTCGGCCAAGGTACGTTATCGTAGTTATCACCAGGTGGTTGAACTCGACCAGTTTCCCGTAGGCCCATTAGGGCCGATTATTTCCTTCACTGGCCACTCGGATACGCCAGTGATACTCCAATTTCCAGCTTTATTTCAAAAGGAAATCCTCCTCTACCTGATGCACATCTGAAATATGATAATAAAAGAAAAAATTTCCTGTCGTTAATTTTTTCTCTGTCTTTCCACCAACCCGAATTCATGCCACACCTAGTCAGTCGGACGTGGTGTCATCAGTAGACGATTTGTATCGTATTGGAACATTCGTCCAAATTCCTGAATGGGATGACCTGGGATCGAAATTGCGTTTGCTGGTGATCGGGCACCGTCGGTAAGTAGACTAGTTTTACATATGTGTCTGTTGACCACAGAAGCAGGCCGGACTAATGTATCCATATTCTTGTTTGGGTGGGTGTAAATGAGTCTTCCGAAGTAATGCCTGCTTCCAACAAGGATCACTGGATCAAACTGTAATATCTAAAAGTTGGTTTTCGAAACCTCACCACTACCGGCTTACCCTCCATTCATTGTAGCCGGACTCTACCCGATCTGTGTCAAAAGTGTAATCCATCTTCATTTCTCCTTTATAATGTAGTGGAATACCTTGGCTATCGAGAGTTTGCATTGTTGGAAATAAGAAAACCCGAGCATAATCTGCTGCCTTACAGACCAAATCGATCTTGTTCCATTCATCAGAACGTTTAATTTGATACTGTATCGACGTGATTATGTCTGAGTCTCAGTGATTTCTCTGTTCCGTCCAGACAGTTGCTCATCAAAGTAGTGTGCGCAGTCAGGGCCGTGACCACGAAAAAAGCCAACTTTCTGCGAGATTCCGCATTGGTTTCGGCTGCGGATTTGAAAATGACACTAGTGAAAAGGTCGTGGCTGGTTCAGCAAGTATGAACGACAGGCTTATTCACGTCCGGAATCCAGATGAATCACAGTTGAACTACCGCCGATAAGATGTCCAGCACCTGAAAGACTATACTGACCAGTAATCTGACCGATCAGAGCCGTAAAACAGCCGTTTGTTAGGCTTGGTCGGTAGACCCTAAGCAATACCTATGACCAAACAGTATGCCATTTAAATAGGTAGTATTTGTTGTGTTGCATCGACGTAGATACGACTCACTGAAGACAGGCTTATTCCCACTCTATAGTTCCTAATTGTACTTTAAGGTTCATTTTACACCGATAAATTATGATTATTTGGAGATAAGACATCTTTTTAGAGGTTCCGAGGCAGTTATAACAAGTTCCCTGCTGGTCACTCGTTGTCGATCATAGTAAGCTTATCCAAGGATCAAAAATGAACAGACTAACTCCAGATCACGAGCATTGATCTCAACTCGGACTGTGTTATCAGCATCAATGATTTATTTCTTCTATGTTCTTTCCCACCTCGATTTTCTCACAGGATTCAACTTGTTCGTCAAGTAGATGAAAACACGGCATCTCTCGCAGACTCGCCACCTGGATCTGTTCCTCGTATGTTGTCGTTTTGTTGTATGGTTTCGCATTATTTTTTCAGTTTTTGAAAGTACACACAAAGGGGCGAGGTTCGCGCTGAAGGGGAATTACTTTTGGTAAAATCCAGGTATTCAGTTACTTGGTGAAATAACAACAACCGATTCCGTCATTTTGATAATTTCTTATTTTCCCCTAAAGGGTTCATAATACAGGCACTTTGGTTTTGTTTGGTTCGGCATACTATACACATTTGGGTAAACACGATCCTAATAGTTCAGCAATTCGCAGCTAATTTCGTTAAGTTGCGAGAAATAAATAGGCAGGTCAAAATAACGATAACTTCGGCTGCGTTACTACATAAATAATTTGTTCACTACTCTAGCTGGTGGCAAACGGGGAATGTGAAGGGATAACAGTTTTCAGTTTTGCCACCACGTTGTTATCGCATGACTCGTAACCTTATCTTGTCTGGTTCTGTGCCACTCGAAGTTTCGTGATCACGTTTGTCGGTTCCCCCTTGTTGTTCTGACTCGTTTTAGATCAACTCCCAATCCAATCTAAGCATCTTTGCTTTATTACATATATCAAGCACGAGTGTGTTCATTTGTGGAGGTATATAAGCGGATCATGGACTTCGGTTTCTTGTCATCGCCTAAATGTAAAAAGACTGTTTGGTTGGACCTAAATTCTCTAAACTTATTTTGCAACTTCAGCTCTCCTCATCTGATGTTATTGTAGTGGTAGCAGCAGTAATAGTAATAACAGTAGTAATAGTAATAGTAGCAGTATGTACGAAGCTTGCAATGCCTATCACGAAAGCACTGGATAGGTCTTCGTATTACTAGCCGCGTGGTCGGCAAAGCCATGTTTTGGTTTGACTGGCCCATATCTTTGTGTTTCTCTCCTGTTTTTGTGCTTAGGGCACAAGCGGAACAACTTCGCTCGACGGGCAAAGCGCGTGGCCGCCGCGATCACCGGGAAAGATGAATATGCGGAGCCAGTTGACGCGAGCCCCGAATCGGACATAACTAAGCCCCCGTCAAACACAGACATGAGTTCAATTGCACCGTCGGAAGACCATCCGTTCTCATCACCATCCCCTGTCCTGATGGCTGAGACGATCAATGTCTATCACGATCCCTATGAATCCACACAAGAAATAAAGGTTAGCTGAATTTTGTGTCACCAGTATTATGTGCGCAGTGCGCCTCATTCCTCATCAACTCTGTTTTTTTCTGGAACATCGAAATCTCGGACACAAATTAAGCAATGCAGTAGGTTTACGAAAGATAAAGGAAATTAGAAGTGGAACTTTGGTTGTCTCTGATTACTTTCCTTGAAAGTCGGCACGATCACCGATTCATACCAGTCCTCAGGAATCTGGTCTCTTGCCAGATTCATTCCAGCGGTTATGTTAACCCGAGTGTTAATACTTCAATGCTGTCAATGGGGAAGAATGAAGACGGTTTATCTTGTTCAATTGTTTTACACCTTTTCGGAAAACCTGTCTTCCCGATGGTCTCTATTTCTGATGGACGGCTGGTATCTAGCGGCATTGCTTCATTTGAGGTCAGCTGTGTAGGGCCCACTTTGGCCGTGGGTCAACTAAACTGGTCCCTAGTTTTCTGTCCAACGCTTCATCCAGCGGTCTTGACAGTGAATCAGTAAACCTTCCATCAGTGATTATATGGAACAGACTATCAAAGTATATGGCCGGCGGTGGCCAAACGGATAAGGTCGTGGCGTTTGGACATGAAGGTCGTGGGTTGGAATCTTTACATTGCCGGTCAACTTCCCCACTTGACAGCCCTTTGTTGGCCGCGACCCCCTTCCTGAAAAATGATGTACATTGTTATTTCATTAATAAAAAAGGAAGTAAGAGCTTCAAGCCTCTACTCAATCACTGACTTTTTTTTCAGGCACTGAGTGCGGAAATTGTAAAAACTATTCGCGATATCATCAACCTGAATCCAGTCTACAGGTGAGTGATCTTGATACTTTTCCTCTAACTGATTACGATGTTTTGTATTTACATTTTGCATAATTATTTGCATGTGCACCGATCAGTGGAAGTGATTAAAATCCCCACACATCCCGTATCTTTGCCGAAGGTGGGCTGTCCAATTTATCACCTATTTTATCTCTATACTTGACTGAATTGATTTTTGATTACTTTTTCTACTTCACCTTATTCCGTTGGTCTACTGCTCAACCGTGCATCATTGTTATATTTTTTGTGATGATACACTAAAAGACGAGTGATTGTTTGGTTAGGACAGTCAGTTAGACAGCAAAGAAGCACTCTATCAAGGCCAGACCTTGTCGATTGGTTTGTTCATTTTCTTTGGGCTATTCATTTCAGTTTCGGTCTAGTTTTTACAACGACTAACTTTTCACTGACGTGCCATTCATTTAATCCTAGTTTCCCGCCGAAAATATCCAATTTTTTCTCGACATGAAATTCCTTTTAAAATTAATTATTCTCGATGAATAAATAAGTTAGAAAGCTTGTACAACTCACTCGTCGAATTCGAGAATCTCATTCCGAATGCCAAGAGTTTGAAATGCCCAATTATACGGAGCCTTCTTTGCTTGCTCTGGTTGTCTCTCTCCCATTTGGCACAAAAACAAACTCGCCCCGGTTACTGAGTTCTCCTTGTGGAGACACTGCTGTTATCCATTCCGGGGAAGGTAGTCCTTAGAGGATCAAGAAATTGGAAATTAGCTGCTCAATGGTTAATTGGTAATCCAACGGAACAAAACATGGGTTCTCCAGTTCATTGTAAACCGGTCACTGGTCGCACAACCAGTACGGCCTTTGGATAAAGCTAGACATGCTGAGCGGCTACTGTCCCTATTCGCCACAGGTGCCAATGAACATAGTCCTGTCTTCCTCTCATACCGTTGTTAGTTAGTGTGGAGTCAGGATTTAGCCAACCTTATTAGACCGACTACTTGGGGCCAATCAATCAGGAGATTCACCTTCTTCCTCACATTGACGAAGATATTCCGCGACGAGCAGTCAGCGAACATAGTTTCTGCAGAGGCCGTTTAAAATCCAAGGTAATTTGGCAGCATCTCTTGGAGCGTACTGAAGCATGATATATCCATCAATGGCCATATATGAATGCCTAGTTAAATTCCTCCAACTACTAGTTAGTTAATGATTAGTTTTCTATAAATCCAACTACCAAATATTTACCGCCATCACAACCTGCCAAATGTCCGGATTCTCGAATGCACATGTTTTCACCGACCGAACCACCATTCTCTACACCCATCCTCGTATTTCGTTATGTGATAAGTAAACCGGACTGTCATTGTGAGTCATAGCATACCATATTGACAATGTTACCTGTGTTAACATTAAGGCAGGATTGTGCTGGAGTTTTCACACCAAAAAATCCGAGGCGGTAAAGTTACGCTGATTAATTAAATATGCATCTTAAAGAGCAGGAAGCTACTAGACGAGATGGGTTGTCACCGTCCCTTTACTAGGACAGTGGCAAAGTTCTATCACTGGAGTTAACAATCTTCCTGATGTCCATCTCTGAAGTGGAACAAACACCTAGAGACTTATGTGAATCACCGGCCGTATCCATTGACAATAACAGCGACGGATTATGTTATGAAACTCAGAAATTAGTTTAATAAGTGTTGTATCTAGACCGGTCGCACGCATTATTCTCTGCCGATTATGTAATGCTCACAAAGGACGTCCAAGCAAGAATGAAGGCGGTTTCGGACTAGGTCGCGGCTGCATCGATCCTACGTTCTTTGTACAACAGGTGACAGAACACAGTCATACCTTCCCTGGATTCACGATCTCTATCTGAAAAGGGGTTTTCGATTCACTCGGCCGTGCAATCATGTAGCCCTGCTTATTTGAAGGATGTCCCACAGAAATTCATTTCATTTTTGCAACCTCGGTATTCAAGCAATCGACGCTGGTTTCGCAATTACAGCCACCTCTTACCAGAGTTCACTATTGTAAGTAAAAGTTAGCCTTTTGTTCTTTCCTTTCGATTTTGTGATTGCGATGATTATGAAAACAGCCCTGTCCTCATGTGAGAATAGTGACATTGATGTCTGCTCAGACAATGAATTGCCTGATTCAGAATATGCGGATAATGTTGTGCTTCTGGGTGAAGATCTAGGTAAATTACAAATTTTTGATCGCCTGGACGATAGTGTAGTATTTGGAATGAATTTTGCACCTTCAAAGTGTAAAATGCCATTGGATGACTAGGTTGGCACCAAGGTGAACCCTATTCTTGAAATGGAGAAGTTGGGCGAAATCGATCAAGTTTGTCATTTAGATAGTTGCATTTATCAAGATGGTGGCATATTGAATGAAGTGCCGTCTTGTATACAGAGGGTTCTGTCGGCTTTTATCCATTTGAGGCATTTATCACCTCAGCGTACTATCCGATTAGCGATCAAAGATCGAGTTTTTGCTTCAGCGGTAAGATCGGTCCTGTTATACCGCTCAGAGGTCGGCAGATGTGCAAAGACTGTTGATGTTGAACTCCGTTGTCCTCGGAATTTTGGTGGAGTATGTTGGGGGATATGTACCAACAATGCATAGGATATTTGGCCGTAGGGTTCCATCAAGCAACAGGTGCTAAAGTTGAGTACGTTGAGGTGATTGGGCATGTGTTACGCATGCTGGCAGATCGACGCTGCCGGTACACATTGTTCTCCTAAGTACGCAATGGTTGGAAAATCAATCAAGATAAGCAGTTCATGGCATGGCAAAAGGATATAGAAACCCTGACTACTAGACCATCCCGAGTAGGTCGAATTTCGTCACCTGGATAAGGTCCACAGGGTCCCCCCACGCAACTGTTGGAGACCTTGAGTGACAGATAAATACATTAATCAGTGGCGTCCTTTCATTCGGACTGTTTTCGCTTCCTTATGAACTTTTGGTCATTTTTCATTATGGGATGTCATGAGGTAGTGATCAATTGATAAAGGCAATGCCGCTCGCAACAACCACTCTGTCATAAACACTTTTCTTCAATAGAAGGTTAACGAAATTGGAAATGGCTACAATGTCGGACTTTTCTGTCCCATTCACTATAACCCAACAATATGAAAATTTGCTCGTTCGTAAAGGTCGGCTCTTAGTTACGCAGCTCATTTTAAACTCAGAGATGAGACCTTATACGGTTCTTGGCTATTCCAAGTCACAGTTGGTGGTTCTTCGCCTGTTTAGTGGGTTCTAGTGGTTATGAGACATTCCCCTCCCGCTACACTCATCCATGAAGTGTGTTATAAAAACGTCGCTAAAGCATAGAATTCGGTTTAGTGTCATTTGCAAAATATCGCATCCGCATTAATATTTAACCCTGAGTCGGCCGACAGCAACGACTAAAATGTTGCTAACTGGGCACTCTCGTCCATCAGTCACCAACTGTTTAATCGTAGCTCGTTTCTATGCTTACTCGTTAATATCAAGCAAGTCGTGGATTTTGTTGCATGCCTGTTGGAATAAGCCCGTAATTCATGGGAACGTTTTGCTCGTCCGAGGATCGATTAAATCTGTTTGCTCCCCGATTTGTTTATTCTTGCAAGAGAATTTTGAAACCAAAATCTAAGTCGAAACCAAACCATCGGCTTCTTCCGAGTGAGCTAACTGCCGCGCACAAATGCAAACAAACGGTTGCTACTTTTACTTAAAGAGCCATTCAGACGGAATCGTTTTCTTGTCTCTTTTCCGTCAATGATCCGCCCTTAGTAAGCCATCTCGGGGCCCCGCGATTTTTAGGATAACCGTAAATTGTGCCCCCGCGATATATCAGTCTATTTTGCTCAAGTTAGGTATACTGGGTCCCTTTGATTTGGAAACTTTTCAGCCTGTTTTTTTCATAATTTTGATTCCGAAAAAGTTTTTCTGCAAATCCTCCCGTCCTCTAGGGAAAACGTACTCGCCATGCTTCAAGCCGGACAGCGCGTTGCAGACAATCCGGTCTACTTGAGTGACCTAGGTAAGTGACAGCACGACTGGGTTTGGTAACACTCAGAACTTAATGTGATACTTTGATGTCATTCTGAAATGTGGTCGAACTTTTCCCCACCGGGAGGTTTTCTCGAATGTGCTTCATCAAGCTCTGTTCGTAATGAGCAACCCCAATTTCTGCATGCATCACCATTACCGTTCAGCGTTAAACAGGAAGGTATGCTTCACTGACCGCTGCATTTCCTCACGTTTACATTTTTCCATTGAAACAGTGAATATCCAAGGGGAACAGTGGGCGGACCTGCACAGGTGGGAAAAGATAAGATGCCGTTGTAGCCAACATGCGGAACACAGTCTAACTGTTCAAACGCACTTTTTCAATCATCCTGATTCGATAGAAAATGACAACACGATCGCCACTGTTCACGGTTCACTGTCATATCCTTCAGTGTCTCCAGCCAATCAGTTGGAGGGTCTTTCGGACCCCAACCCCAACCACGAAGACGTGAGACGCCTCCTTTACCTAAGTTCTCTGTACATTTTCTCATTCCATGCCATCTGCTGACCTCAACGTGGCTTCTTCCACTCCGTTAAAGGGACGCAAAATAGGGCTCAGTATATTAGACGAGTGTTCGCCGTACGCAACCTATGATCCAACCAACGTAGTCCACTAAGTTTCATGCGCTGAAATAGGGTATTTTGGGAGCCGGCACCTAGAAGTAGATTCCTGACCTCCATATTACTCACCCGGTCACTCCATCCAGTCCTAGCCATATTACGTAGACACCGATGGTCGAAGACCGACGAACATCTCCCACACGAATATTCCATGTCTCGCAACCGTATAACAGCACTGAGTGCACTGCGACGCAGTACACATGACCTTTCAACTTCAGTGAAACATCAGGCCGACGCCTCAGGTGCTTCATTCCCACGTACACTCGAGCCTTAGATATACTGGTGCTCACTTCTACTGCCGAGCTACCACCGTTCGATACGCAGCTACCAATATAAGTGAAACGATCCGCAGTCGTTAGCTCCTCCATCCAGCATCAAGTTCGGCACGACTGTCGTCCATTCCTGTAACAGCACTTGGCACTTTAAAGGTGTATTCCACATGCCAATTCCGAGCAACCGACCTCGAGAGTCTATCTACTCAAACAGGCACGCGACATGTGCGTAATCTAGGTCTGCATGCAGAGAAATTCTGGCAGTTTTCTTGGAGAATGAGAAAGTCGATTTTCCCTGCGAATAAGGTACTAAATGTTTTCCGAGCAACAATGAGTCACAATCGTTAGAATGATGTAGAAACCATGCAAAAACCTATTAGCATCTAGACCATGCAAGTATCCTCAGTGAATTCTACAAGGTTTTTGAGTGTCGAACGGTTGAGTATCTTTGTAGACTTCTCGTCGAGGTTATTTATGCCAAATGTTGAACTTAAGGGATCCCAGTGGGCAAAAAGTAGGGATTGAAATGAAACATCAAAAACACTTTCTACAAGACGGAATATTTTCTAAAATTTTCCGGTGAGTCCCGACTTCAGTGAATTGATTTGGGTTGCTGTTGTTGGTCTTCCAGGAACTGTCCACCCAACCATCGTTAGGCTGTGGTCCTTCCACAACTATTCGAAATCAACTTGCGAACCTCTGCAGAAGCCTTATAGAGTGATGGATTGTAAATGTGATTTGATGCACCGTACGTAGAAATATAACCCCACATAAATATTGCACAGCAAAACCACTGTCTTTCTGCCGTTTTACCACTTCCCCAAAGTCAGCACTCAGTTAAAATGTTTAATATTTGTTGAAGGTGTGAAAGGTGGGCTTGCCTTGTGGCAGTCGATTTTGTTGATAGTTTCCTTGGCGTTAACTTTCCCTCTGGTTATTTTTACTTCATTCTCGCTGGGAATTAGTTGGCTCGGGTCAAGAATTTCAAACTATCTCCGTCATTTGTGCTCAATCTAAACACACACTACATCGTTCCCGATAATCCTGGATGTTGTTTGGTTTGCCGGTCTTGTGCTTCTCATTGTGTTATGGTCGATGGGACCATCCCACAAGGTTTTGGGAGCCGCAGAATTCATGTTTGCTTATTAATTTTTCTAAAAAGAATCTGTCCCTCCTCTCAATATTCAAAATGGACGGTTATTTGTAAATATGCCGTCAGTTGACTATTTTATATGTCGCGGCTAAATGATTCAATAAAAGCCCCTTCTGTGATTGGCTAGTCCACACGTCAGACACGGCCATCCAACAAACTATGATAAAACGATTAGAGCTACACTTGAATTCTGACTGCGTTGGTGGGTCACATATAAATGCGCGGCAGTACTGTGTGTTCGTCTTCTCTCTTCTCAGCGGGCTGGGCTAGCTGTCGTATTTCGCGCCGCGCTATTGTTCCGTGTGGCTGCTCATTCAAGGGAAGCAGCAGATTCGTGCCCGTATCGTTGTGCGATACGGGCACTTGAGTTTGAAGCCCGAAACTTTTTGTCTCCAACCTCTGTGTGTGTGTGTGGTGTGTGTGTTCGTGTCCTGCTACTAACTAAACACAGGCTGTGCTTCGCTTGATAAATCGTGCGTCGTTTT
>LUCM01002923.1:197249-216795 GCA_008360955.1 Fasciolopsis buskii | reverse complement strand
TTGGTTATGATAGTGCTGGTATGGCGAGAAAACCTAGGATGACACTGCTACGAGATAGTCAATTCCGTTGAGAGAGTACATGTAAACAACTTCGGATATGCCAGATCAGAAGGAGTTTATGTATGTTGCCACACTGCCTCCGGTCTTCTTGTCCGAAAGTCTGTCCTGCCGATGGAGTCTGAGGCTGTCTATCGACACCAATGAATCAGTGATATCCGGGTTCAGCCACGATTTTTGTATGCAGATGACACACGTGTTAACATGGACCAGTGATTGAAGTGTGACAGACAGATCCGACATTTTCGTAAACAGAAAGCGGTTGTTAGTACTCAACAATGCCGGAATGGACATCTTGGCTGGAAGGGTGCATTTAAAAGCTGCCTGCCAACCAGCAGGAGGGCCTCTTTTAGATTGATGAGAAGATCGTTGAGGTGCAGCAATACCCAATCCCAGTATATGTTGAGAAGCGACACGGTTTTTTGGACAGAAGTAATTCCGATCGATCGTAGCGTCGCACGGGGAACATAATGGAACCAAATATCCGACAACAAAATAACGAAATAGGGTGACAGAATTGTAGCGCAGCCAGTCAAAGAACCCACAGTGGAAAATGCTACCCGAATATATAGCGTGACACGTCGCTGCTTGTTACGTTCATGTTTAGGATGAAGGAAGTCAACACAAAAAGGTAGTGATACAAACATTGTCAAGACATTAGTACTTTTGATTGCCACTTACGGTTGCGTGCTTATTTACCTTTGTCAAAGGAAACCCGTCTGTTTGACTTTGTTTTCACCCAAGCACCTTACGTTTTCCAACAGTCGTTATTTGTGTTCTCCAATCTGAACGTCTTTTGTATCTTCATTTTAGATTGACAAACTTGGTCGTGGTTGGCAAGGTGATCCAGCCAGTGCACTACTCGAACTGCTTGACCCCGAACAGAACGCAAACTTCCTCGATCATTATTTGGATGTGACGGTTGATTTGAGTCGTGTGTTGTTCATCACGACCGCAAACCAGTTGGATACGATCCCCGAGCCACTACGTGATCGTATGGAGATGATTGAAGTGTCCGGTTATGTGGAAAATGAAAAATTGGAAATCGCACGGGTATGTTTTGCCAATTTTGAATTGGCGAGTTCGTGGATTATCTTTTTATTTTTGCATCTTCGAATTTCAGTACTTGTGCCCATTAGTTTGTTTTCACTGGCCTTTTGGGTTTACTTCTGACGTTAGCGCCATTAGGAGTATACGTTATTTCTCGACCTTGCTAGTCGCTTTAATCTTGCCTGAGTCAGTCTAGGTTAATTAGTTCAATTGATTATTTTCGTTTCAGCCGCATCCGTCAGCCGTTTATTTGTCATCTAACCGATCTCATACTTGATTTGATTTACATCGAAAAGCTACATTTGTTATCAGCACGCTCATTGGTACGCTATCAGTATTGATGTGATTACCCATTCACAGTTGTTTGTAAACATTCTCTTATTTTATGTCGCATAGCATCACAGCAGATATTTCTCTTGTACTTGTGTTCCTGAACCCATTTTAAGTAAATATTAGACACTTGCTCAATAATATCCTGTCTTTGGTCTGAATTTTTTTCGCATCGGCCTGTATGATCCGCGTCCACCAACGTCGACCAGCAGAAGTTTCCCACTAAGACTAATTTCGTTTGTCAGCTTGCAGTCCAAACAAATTAGTATGTACACGGTTTGTGCAAGAAATGATACTACTAGGGCTGATGTACCCTTTTGATTATGTTATGAAATATGGACATGAACCATTTCGCTCGTTTGAATCATTTTTTGGGCCTCTTACGCTGGCACATAACTGGGTTACAGTAAAAGGCGAGTGATAATTCCCAATTGGCTTTTACTTTATTAATGAAACGACAAGGTACGTCATCTTCAGGAACGGAAATGCGACCGACTAAAAGCCGTCAATCAAGGAAACTAACCGACGGTTAGAGGATTTGAAACCTCAACCTCCAAGTTAAAACACCACAATGTTGTCCATTTAACCATATCCTATACCCAACTGTTAATCCTCTTTGGTCGTTAGAATGAGCCAGTTTATTTGTTAATTGATCCTTTAAAATTGGTTTACTCAGCAAACATGTATGGAGGTAGGTAAATCACTAAATAAATGCTTCCTAAAATAGCTATATTCATCCGACCAATTGACGATCGAAATAAATCATTGTCATCACCAGAGAAATCCGATATCTGGCTGTCGATCATACAGCTTAACCGTTTGACACAAGTTGCATACTCAGCCGGTTCCAGCTGAGAGATCCTGACTACATGCATCACTCAGTGAGCATGATCTCTCATGAACGAATCGCGTGCACGCATAGAAGAGAGGAGTGTGGCGATGATAGAATGGAATGAATGTCTGTCGCCCCAAGAAGGTCAGAGACTCGAGTCCCAAATGCGCTGATCACTTTGATGGCATGGCGATTCACTGTCGTCCGCCTGACCGAATGAAACATGTGCCACTCCGAGTTCCATGGCTATGGCTGCTGATTCCCCCGTTCTCTGTGTAATGGGCTCAGCATGTTCTTTCCGCTGTACGTCGATAGCTCTTCCAAACCCCTTTTCCTCGCCCTCATTGGGCGCGAGAAAGGACTACGGCCCTATTTAATGATCGGCCATTTTTACCGCCTCACGATGCCCCTGCGAATCCTTGTGGGATCTGCGCTTGTCAAACGGAAACCCGTTATGTACTCAACGCTACTACTGCCTGTGAATGGTTGTTTATCTAGTAGGCAAATGTCACTTTATTCCCGGCCAACAAACAATACAGTTGCTATTTTCTTATCAACAATATGGATGACCAACCGATCGATGCACAGTCCTACCGCTGAAGTTAGAGGAAAATCTCGTGTGAAATTTACGCGAAGGAAAGATTAGTGACACCAGTGTAAAAAAATAACTGAAATTCACAATCAAGCTTTGTATTTGTGCTCATTCTATTTAATGCTAGAGATGATTCCACCTATTTCTTCATTTCCATCACGCAATATGCTGGAAATTGTGCACATCTCCCCCGTCTACTTTCGCTGCACCGCTAAATGTTTCAGACAAACTATGACACTAGACGTTTCATGCGGTGATCCCACTGACCAAACGCTACTAATTCCGTATCCTTATCAAGCGTACTACCTAAACTGCACTACTACTTGTATGCATCTCCTAACGTTTGCCACGTCTCCGAAATTGTCGATATCAATACCCTTGTTTATGTCGTTCTTTGATCCAAACAATATGACAATATTGTCGGACGTTAATCTGCCCTGTCTCGCCGGCTGTTGTCGTTGCGAAAATCTCCATATTAATCGCGAATGATTAAGTATGTTTTTAACGAGTGGAGTAGCTTACAGCGCAGTTATTTTTGAGCGGTGACATTACCAAAATAATCGGCGTTTCCGAACAATGAATCTAACCGCCTACTAAATTGGTAAAATCACCCGCTTATCGCACAATGTTTTTTCCATCTGTGTAGTAGCGTCAAGAGTCAATTCTTCGGGCAATGCAGTCACTGCATGGTTGCAGTGTATAACGAGGAATAGTGGTGTATAAGGTCCGGTGCGCCAATCAGATGACCCGGTGAAAATGTGTGTCAAACAAAAATTCTGCTCGGACCAGTCGGAAAACGACACTGATACAATAAAACGAAGTCACATCCAACACCTCCCACCTGATTTGTCTGTTTGATTCGCGGTTAATAGGTCTGCCACTTCGAGTCTGAGATGATGTGTATTCGTCTTCGGTCGTTGGTTGTATTTCGCTATCTGTCTCAGTCTATTGCGAATCAACTTTGGTCCTCTGCCCTGTACTTTCGTTACTCCTTTCAGTTTGTTTGTCGTCGCCATTGTCTTATTCCTTTGGTTTTCTAAAGTAAACTCTTGCTTCCTACAAGACAGTCTGCGGGCCGTATCAGACCTGATTTCTTTGTTGCGCTTGATATCATCTCTTTCGCCTAGCATTTGCCCTCGATTCAAGTAGTTAAATTTAGACTTTCATGTGGCTTAATTAGTTTCCGTAATTTACTACGATCGTGAAGTCGTTTTTTTTGTTACGCCATGCCTTTCTTCAGTTTTGATTAATTCATGCGATACGACACCCGGGTCTATAAATCCAGACATACAAGTAGGATCGTCCTCGTTCCATCGGGTTTAGTTCCATGAGGTGTTTCGAAGCTCAAGAGCAGGTTCGCATCTCCTAAGCATCTCATTTTTTAGCTGCTCTCCCTCTGTCTTGCCATTAGATTGACCGTGGTAAGGACTGGTGATGTGACGTTCAGTGAGCCATTTCTCTGGGAATTCTGTGCTGCGAAACTAAGGGCTGTGGTTGGAAATCGTTGGAATCGGAATCTGATGTCGCGTTTGTTTATGATCTCTATAATCGTTTCCGTCCTTAGCAGATCGATTTCGGAGAAGTCACTGCAGCAATCCAAGATTCACAAATAATTGTTAAAATAGGTCCAGCACTACTGTCTGCCAAGATCGATCAGATATTGGCCACTTTCCTGTTGGTTCTCTCGTTTGGCGCTGATCCAATCGTTTGCATATCACACAGTTTGCCATCATTTGTTTAATCAGTTCTGCTCTACCTGGCCAGTAGTAATGAGTCACTCTAGTCGAGCTGATACATTCATGTGACCAATGTAACAAACACAGAATCTTTTCTAATTGCTCATCCGACGTTCAACCGAAAATTCAATTTGTCCTCTTATCTTTCAGTCATCACAAAATCTTAAAGGCAAAATTTCCACTAAGAATTGTTTTATCTGCTAATCACGCTGAACTCCTTCGTCGATTATAGGCGTGAATCTTAAACCGTAATCTTTGTGTGATAATTCCGATCCTGGTCCCCCGAAATCTAATCATTACCGTCCCATTCCTCTCTCGGAAATCGGTTATGGGTTAATCAGCGCGATGGGTCTCATCAGTTCAGCTAACTCTGGTTGATCTTTCCAACAAAACGTGGAACATCTTTCTTATCGGCTGGTGTAGGTATATCCATGGTAGCACGCACATTTTCCGAATCCGCTCTGATGTCCGTCTCCGTAACAGTATGACCATGGAGCTTGACTGCTGCGTTGCGAAATATCAATTTATCTCGGTTTAGTTTAATCCCATTTCGAATACATGGTTACAGCAACAGATCAAACCCTTCATCGTATTTTTGAATTTTCTTATCAAAAACCACAATGTCATCCAAAACGCAGAATATCCCAGGCAAGTCGCAAAATGCTTTTCTGAGAAATATCACTGATGCTTTTAAGCCAAAAGGTAGTCGCTTTCTAAGGTGGTGTGCCAAGCGTCGTCAGTTAGCTCGAGGCTTCATCCAGCTCTAAGTGTCAAAACGCTAAGGCTAGGTGAGCTTTCGTAAAATGCCGTCCATTCGATAGCTCAGGTAAAATATCATCATAATTGAGCAATGCAAAGTGTTGTCGCCTGAGTGTTTTGTTTAGTAGTTATCGATTCAGGTGCCTGATTCCCCGTACGTTTTCGGCAATTTCTAGTTCACCCAGTCTGTCGGTTCATCTAGTTTCGTCAGAACGTCTTTTTTGAAGAATTTCCAACTCCCCTTCAAACTGTTCTCCAATTGCGTACAGACCCCTCCCTGTCGGCAGTACCCTGGTCTCAGCTCTCGTTGATGTTTGTGTAACCATTCCTGGAAGTTGTCCTAATTTCTTATCCAAAGCGAAGGCTCACGTTTCCGGATAATATTCAGCGTTATGAGAAGTATAGTAAACGAGCAAGTCATAGTGGAACGAAATCAAATTCAACTTTTCTACAGGCTTACAGCTAAGGATGGAAACGACTATGGTCGGCCACACGGCTTAAGACAAGATAGATTATCTTTAGGATTGGTGACTTGGAACGTTTCTTCTGCTTTATGATGAACCTTGGCACCGTTCCAAGTGACGAGTCTCGTCTATTTCGATCTGTGTGCGATGTTCGGATTTGATTGCTCCGTTCACCACTACTTCTGTGTTAACACCCTTTGGTTTTGTCCGTTTTGAGTTCTAACTCGTAGTCAACTCCGGTCCAGAGAAACGTTTCAACGAGGAATTATTGCACATTTCCCTCCCTGTGGCAAGCAGCCTGGCTCAAAATTCGCATTCCTTCTTGGACTCCAGGCGCTTCTCAGCTACTACCTTGTGCACATCACATATTGTTAATTCATGTATCAGTCACTTGACATGGCGTTGATCACTTAGTCCAGTCATATATCGGTCTCTTCAAGTTGCTATATGCGACGTGTTTTTTGTCCCAAACTGCCAACACACGCGCGCACACAACTTATGTCACTTTCTTTATCTCTCTGTCATTCATATCTCCAGCGCTACTTGTTACCACAAGCTGCATCCGATTGCGGGCTCAATGACGAACGTTTGACCGTACAAGATGATGCTCTCCTACGGTTGATTAAACAGTACTGTCGAGAGAGTGGAGTACGGAATTTGCAAAAACATGTTGAAAAGGTAAACGTCTTTGTGGGGTGTGCAGAAATACCCTAGCATCGTGTATTACACCAAATAGTGAGTGGCCTACGAAAAAATACCCCAATTTTGTTATTCGAATAAGTCAACGACTAAGCTATTTGTTTCTGCAATTGAAAATTTTCATAATTTCTTCACTAATCTGTCTTATATTTATAATTTTTTCTTCGAGGTATGCTAACTAATCAATCGATTCGAACATTTCCGTCTCCCGTTTATTATTTCACAACGCGATTATCACTGCGATCTTATCATAAAAATCATATCTCGAGCTGAAAAAGAGCTTCTGTCTAACATGGCAAGATAATTCAAGAACCGGTAAAATGTGATCCTTCTTGGACGTCTCTGTTTGCTTTATTTTTCTCTGTCATATGCCTCTAATTTTTTCCCGTTCTTTTGCCAATTATCACCCGTGTATCTTTAGAATCCCCGAATGAACTGTCTACAAAATTGTACGAAATGCACCTATCCCCATGTGAAAACTTTACTTAGAAAATTATTTCCACTCTCATTCATCCATCCATCATTATCACCAAGAAACGTTGAACAACACAACGAACCGCGCTAACTTTCTTTCTTTTCACCAAGGTGTGCGTTGCAATAGAAAGAAAATATCTACAAAGTTAATAGGAAGTGGACCCACAAGAATGTGAAAAAGAAAAAACGCTGTCGTTTTGAACAACAAAAAGTGCACTCCAACTATACAAGCCCACATTTTTCAATCATTATGATTCGACAGAAAGTAACAAAATGAACCTGGTAGATTACGAAAATGCGAAGCGTTTTGAGTATATTGCTTATTACGGTTCAGTTCAATATTTAAAGCCATTAGCGTTATATGAACCTGCTCTGGTTTAGGTTGCTGCCTCACGGCACCGTCTATTTAAATAGAAAGAAGAACAAGGAATAGTGAAGGATCGACTGCAAAATAATAAGTTGAACAACCATGCACATGAAGGATTTCGAATGCAAGAACTTCGCTGACTACGGCCTTAAGCCATATCACCCACCGTCTCTAACCACCGCTTGGAGGGCTCGCGTGGACACTAACCCGGTATTCTAGCTTAATCTACACTAGCCAGTTCAGCAATTAAAACTCTTTTACTTTTCTTCCATGTCATCGACTGGCCACCTCGACCCATTCTGCAACCATGATGTGCTTCTGAATGGAGACCCAACTAAGTTACTGGTTTTTCTCGATCGCCTGAACGATAGCATGACTGATGCTGTCGACATGCGCAGAATTTTTCGTGTCCTTCTTCCCACACAGTAGTCGAATGCCTTTCCATGAGAATCGATTGTTGATATCATTCAAGATTTCCCCAACGAAATCTTTTTGAGACGCATGGTCATTTGGGAACAGTAGGAGAATCTTCCATAAATAGTGATCATGTTAAAGCCTTAACCGCTCACTCCGACTTTATTGAGGCATTTGAATTAATGATAGGAATTAGTCATTACTAATTTTGAATTTATATACTATTCGCCCAAGAAATAGCTGCTCGTGATCAAGTTTCCCATGTGTTCTATCAGTTTCATTGTTTAGTCTAGATCATTCTATATTCACTATTCCCTCTGTCTTCCCACACCATCACCTGAATCCCTCCATCACCCACAGATCGTGCGCAAAGTGGCTTATCAATTAGTCAATGCGGAAAAAGAGCCACCTCTGTTGATCAATGCGGAAAATGTGATTTCATACGTCGGTCAGCCGGTATGGATGACTGATCGCTTGTACGAAACCGACACACCTCCGGGTGTGGTGATGGGACTTGCCTGGACATCAATGGGCGGCTCTGTGCTCTATGTGGAGTGCACAGACAAGCAGCCAAACTATCATGATGATCAGAACAAAGATGCAGAGTCTGCCGCGGATGAGGGGTTCTCGTCAGATAGCGATCAAGAAGATAGATCGAAGCGACATAAAGGTCTGTGCTCACTTTTTTTAGCCACTTGGGTTTTTTCACTGTATCCATAGATTTTGTACAAATCTGAGTACATATCATGTGCATGACTAGAGGAGGTAAACAGTGAGCACGGAAGAGCGAATAAGAAAAAACACGGTGTAGATCTCCAAATATAATAGCTTCACCTCCAATTCATCGGCTATCCATCGGAATCCATGATTCCTCTTTGGGATTGGAACTATATGGTTGCCCAAAACACAGTAGCGGGTTCACTTAGGGCACCCTTCCCCAAGCATTTGACCAAATGGTCTAGCCCACAAGGCAACAATGACGGTCCGAGAGTCACGCAATCGACCGGGGACTGATTACAGTTCCATACGCCCTCCAGATGAGGATAGACATCCTAGGGTCCCCAGGACACCTCTTCGCCTCAGGTGTCGGTAAGCGTAGGGTGCTTAGTACGCCACCCCCGGTTGATTTGAAATCACGGTTTAGTCAACTGTTCTAGACTGATTACCAAAGACCAGTTAATCTGGTGGAGAACCCCGGCATCTACATTCATTGTCGCTATAATGAGAACACCTTTATCACGAGAAGGCAGCGCGTCGGTCTTCCTCAATAGAGGCTATTTGAGACGCAAGTTATTTAGAGCTCATTTTGAGTAGTGTAACCAGCTAGCATAGTATGGATTTCGCCAAAAGCCTCGATTTCATTGAAGAATTGTTTGCTTGTTCTGGGTTATGTCGTTGCTGCTAAAATCAGTCCGAGCCCACAAAATGATAGCCACCTTCAGTGGTCAAGTGCATTAGTCGCCGGCCACCACTGAAAGGTCAGGTTGGAACCCAAGATCCACCAATCATTTTATAGGCAGCTAATTTTCCAGATTCAGTTTTTGTAACCGTCGGCCTTTAATGTGGTCTGGTTTTAGTTTCCATTTCACAACAGCGACGACTGTGGAGGAAAAGTCATAGAATACCAAGTCAAGAAAACTGCAAAGAAGCGTAAATTTCGAATGCATCAACGCCACTGATTTCTGCATTTATCCGTGTCATCCAATGTCTCTAACCATCTCGTTGGGAGGCTTTCGTGAGTCCACCCTGCATGCTTCCAGTAGGACTCATGATGTCGAATATGTCTATTGTTTGTGAGGCCCACGTGACCCAGAGTCCTGTATGCAGTCATTTGAGGTGGCGTGTTGTCACCTCTACTGATGAAAAGTTTGCGATCCAAATGCCTCACCATGGTCGGGAATGGGTACCTCAGTCTGAGTTGGCTATTCCCCTGATCGGCCTCTGCGGAAATGCTCCGCAGGTGATCACGGCGTATGCATCCCAGAAGTCCAGTGGCTGGAGGAAATCGCATGAGCGCATTATCCTGTGGATGGCGAAGTGTTCCTTATAAACTGCTATGGGACGAAGGGCAAATGCAATGCCCAGCGCCCTTCACGGGGCTGATTGACCAACTATAATCGTTCTAGGGAAGTTAGCTAAACCCTAATTCCAAGCCCACAACATGCAGTGTATGGGGCACACGGCTATACGCTCACCGGCGTCTGCGATGAAGGGGTGCATTTGGTACCCAGGGTGTCTGGCCCCATCCGAAGAGCGCATGAACTGAATTGGTCACCGGTCCCCAGTTGGTTGCGTGACCCTCAGATCGTCCTGCTGCCTTGTGAGTTAGACGGTTTGGTCAAGGGCTCCGGCTAGGGTCCTCTAATTCAACCCTCTACTTCGGTTTGGGCAACCGGGTAGTAGCAAACCCGCAGACTCATAGATCCTGATAAATGGCCCGTGATGCGGAGATGGGGAATAAAAGAACTAGCATGTTATGAACTCTACACATTGTTTCTTTTGCTTTCTCCTTTTTCGCTCATTGTTTTCACCCGTTCGCCAGCATTCCGATGGCACGTTATCTAAATTCAGATCTGTGCTAAATACACTGTATAAAAACAATACCAAGCGCAGAGATCAGGGCCTTATGGAAAGTTCTCTTCTGTTCATTGCGGTGCTTCGCACTTTGAACATCTGCATTAATGCCTGCTCGAATCAGATAAGTTTTATATTAAAGGACTGTCACCTATTGTTGCGCGTATTTCAAAAATTTCCGAATGTGAGTTGGGGCACGACTTCCTGGGTTTCTTGGGATAGCCATAATTAGACCGTTTGTAGTATATTGGATCTCAATCGAAATGGCCATATCCAGTACGCTCCCCCGAACAACCATTGACTAGAGTCTAGAGGCATATCGCCAGTTGTACTTTTTCAGTGTTTTTTCTCATCATACCAACTCCACATTTGTCGACAATCTGTGAAAGGACAACTTCCGATTTTTTTTCATCATTTTATTTGTGCAGACTTCGGTTCATTGTTGAGGTTGGAGTTGACAACTTTTTTCTTTCGGATTGATGTCGAAAAACAGGTGTTTTCGGTTGCATGCCAAAGCAATCTATCCTATCCTATCCTACTTCTTTTACTAACAGTCTTACGATGGACGCTTTATCAACTGCCACTGCGATTGCGTTAACGAAACTGCACTTGATTGTCGGACCGGTAGTTTAACTTTCGTTGATTGTCTTAATCGTATCCATTAAAGTGGTTAAATGCAAACAAGTTTACCTGCATGTTCAGGAACAGTTAGACAGGTGTACATCAGTCGAAGGCAAGCTCACGTTTGCTAACTAAGCGAAAATATTCGAAATACCCAGTGTACTACTCGAAGTGATCAGTTCGCCGTCTAATTATTTACCAAACCGTCATTGTAACGTTTCGATTCGACACGACATCGACAACCTAAACTGTTCAAAGTTCTCTGATAATGATCATCATCATCCCGATGTACTGTGCTTATTTTCGTTACTAAACCAAGGGTTGTATATTCACTCATTCCCGTGCGCACGCGCATTCCTCGCGTCTATAGGCTCTCTTCAACTTACCGGGAGTCTGGGTAATGTAATGAAGGAATCCGTTGCAATCGCTCACACTTTCGCCGGTCGCTTTGCTGCAGCCGGTGCTCCATGTCCATCCGCCGAAGGGACTACGCACGTGCATCTCACTCCTTCAGAAGCCAACAAAGCCTTTCAGTTCCTTCGCCAGGCCGAAATACATTTACACGTACCTCAAGGAGCCACTCCAAAGGTAACGTTATAGTTGTTGTCTTTTTTTGACCGCAATGATAAGTCAGCTACCGGTAAACCTTTGTGTATAAATTTATATATTTGTATTCCTAACGCCGATTTGAAGCTATACAGTTCCAGAGCAAGAGTGAAAAAACAACACAGATGATGCTAGATATTTGGGAGAATGAGACATGGTGCTTCCACCATATCCGTGTCTGTCACAACCAGACTACACCTTGACGTGGTGTGACGGCTTGCTTGCCTCCACGACCCAACGAGCTATACAGGTTAGCTTATCTCAAACCGAAGGTCCAATCATGCCTGAAAGGTCAATGGTTAGATGCCTGACGAATTAGTCTCCTGGTCCTCCTAATCGGGGTTCACCTGAGTAAGCAGCTCAGTCGGAAAAACGAGTGGAATAATAATTGATCCAAGTAGATGGGCTTCCACTCAGCTGTACCCCGCTGCCTTGCGATCAGGTTCTTGTCAGAAACAAAGGCTTTGCTTGAGAACCCTAATTGTTCTTCTATTTAGTGGCTGGACTCCCTAGCAGCAGCCGTCTACAATTATCCATGAATAACGCCTAGAAATAATTCCGTACTGTATCGGTCATCACGCGTCATAATCAGGACCGCGCTGCCCATTGCACCGAACGGGGTGGGTAGTGATAAGTATGTAAGGTCGCGCCGCAAGTCAGAAAGCAAACGGCCTCCGCATTTTATGGAGTGATGTGAGCATTAAGCGATATGCCGTTAAAGAAATATAAACATCACCCCACTGCTGGCGTCGACTCTTTGGATTGCGTACCACCGCGCTGAATTTGAATGAACGCCGATTCTGTTTCTTGATTTAAGGCCACTCTTATCGTTTGTTCTATGCCTTCTTGCTAATCTCGTCACAACATTTCGCTTGTCCGCGTTTCTAGGTTAGGCCGATGGCAATCAGTCGAAACTCAGTGTTTTATCACTTCCTGGCTCAAGTGATAGTAGACGTAATGCGTTGTCTTTTCGGTTTTGTTATTGTGTCCTATCTGTTTTTGCCGCTTATGTGGTCCCGGTGGTACTCATATTTGGTAACATGAATACTCTTCCCCACACTAATAAAGTGGATTATATACTAACAACCCGCTTAACAGTAAACTCATCTCGATTTCGCAAACAGAGAAAAATAAAATGAAACAGTCAAGTTTAGTTCGCTGGTTGCACGTGAATCCTTTTTCGAGGTCCATAATATCTTTGGTCTAGAAGACGAACGGCCACGACAGTTTTTTGACGCATTTGAGAACTCTAGTTTCCATACGTCTGAAAGCGGATTGCGACAATCATTCATTCCAGCTGCTCCTGAAAGAACAGTGACCCTAGGTGATTGATAATCCAATTTAACGGCTATTCGGTATCTCGCCTGATCCTCCAATAATTAGAGGACAAAACTGCCGATGCTGTAGCTTAGGGCCTATGCCTCAATCGTCGTAATCAATCACTCTTTGCTTACAGAACTGTTTAAGTGTAAGCAAATGTCCACATATTGAAGCTCTTCCAACTGGGTAGTACGTCGAGGCGAACCATCTGAATGTTGATAAGCCAGTATAAATGGATTATTTCTCATAGATAGGGTGATAAGTGTTGGGTTGATCGAAAAGGATAGGCCGCCCGGCCAGCTGTTCAGGTTCAAATCTTGCACAATCACTTTTCCAAGAAAACTTTATGACAAATCACGTTTCTTAATGCAATGATCAGATCCTCAAGTACGCCACTAATAGATTTTAGAAAATATCTGGTAGTTAATGATGTCCGACAGATTTTTTTTCACAAGAAATATGGAATTTGTAATGATCATCGGACATTTGGGCGCAGTTTCATTTGATTGTCGATTCGGTTGTCATTTTTTGTCTACGAAAGTTTTAGATTCGACCTAAGATGCTAAAAATTCTCCCGGTTGACACTTTGCGCAAATTTATTTGAAAAGTTTAGAGGAACTTCTGTGATTTGAGGATGTGGGTTTCTTTTTTATTTATCTCCATAGCAGGTTGCGAGTTTTTCTGACTAAGTGCCTTGTAGCAATTTGATGCAGCATGGTTTTGGTCAAAGTGGTCAAAAATACGTGGCATCAACAACACAAGCTACCGGCCCAGTAGAGCAGTTTACTGAGGGCTCCGAGAGTTTTGAAAAACGTAATGATCTACTTTGAAGTAACCCGAACACGCTCAGCACACATGCTTTTTTTGGTTTTATCAATATATTAAACACTCAACATCGTACATGTCCCACAATGTTTCATCTTTTGATTTGATTGTGTTTATGTTCCTGACTGACTTGAGCGTTGCTCAGCTTCTTGTGCCCGGGTAGTGACGCAATAGCTTTATAGATTGGTAGATGAATTGGTAATGTTGTGCCTGGCATCCCGTTTTTTTTTCTATTTTTTGAATTGTCGTACTGTGGCTGTTCGGTGTTCGTTGATCGCAACGCATGACGTTTTGCTAAATTTCGTATAGTATTGAAAGCTATTTTCCCGATCCCGTAATCCGCAATATTCAAGGCGTTTTCGGTCTGAATGTCAGGCATATTCGGTGAAACACCTACCTTTTAAAACATCCTGCGATCATTTTACGCTCATCATTTGGGTACTAAGACTGATCCAGCCCTCACTGGATACGATCGTCACACTTCACTAAGTTCATTCAGTGCAGTTTTGTGAAAAAAAATTTAGTTCCAAACACCTAAATTATCAAATAATTGTAATCTGACTCGCATGCAGTGGGATAGATGTTGAAATGTTGGTGATGGCCAATATGAGTTAACAAAATTTTGTGTTTAGCCTTTAAGTGATTTGACCTATCGGGTTGGGCTGGACTAACTTTTACACTCCTGTCTGGAAAAATATCAGTGCCGCTTTTCTCGAATTAGGATAGGGCCATCTCCATAACCATGTCAGCGACAAAATTTAAAACAAAAGGTGGAGGAAGGCAACCCTGACGAACACCCATTCTCGTCGTGAACTCGGGTGAAACATCGCCGTAGGCCTTAACTCGGCTTCGACTGTTCGCACACAAAGATTGGATGAATGAAATGAATATCTCTGGCACATCCTTCAACTAGAGGCGGTGCCAAAGAACTGCAATGATCGGCTGAGTCGAACGCCGCTTTCAAAACGGAAATCGCTAGTCTATGGAATGTGCTTATGATCTAATATCTGTCGGGAAGTGAAAATTTGGTTAATGCAACGCCAGACCCTTTGAATCTCTTTCCTTTTCTAGATTGATACCAGAAGTTTTTTTAACTCTGATGTTATCACTTCGCCATCGTCCTTGAATATGGATGGCGATAGTCCAAATAAAAAGAGTAACTGAGGTAACATTCGGTGTTGTCCAAACGAACTAAATCGTCTGGAGGGACAGACGAACTTTTACCAACCGTTAAATGCTACCCTCCACACGGGATAACTCGTAGAATGCGATTATTCCGTCATCGTTTAGTCAAGCTGATCGTGCGTGTAGTTTCTTTTTTTTGCTGCACATTAAACTGGAGCACAACGGCCAAATGGCGGTTTGGGTCCTGTCGTCCGGGTTGTTTTCAGCCGATGCAATATCAGGTCCCGGGAAAATCGCAGCTTTATGCTCATTACTGTGATGCTTGTTAGTAGGCAAATTACTCCGGTCAAAACACTTGGCATTTGGTTTTCGTGCATGTCAGACGCTTTTTGGTATTTGTTGTCTCGTATTTCCCGTTGAATTTAGACAAATTTTCCGTATCCATCGCTGAGGATGGTATTTTGCGACAGTTTCCTCGAAACCCTCGGAGTTCATCATCCAAACCGTAAGATGTTAGTGCTGCTGATATTAATCGGCTACATAAAAACTGACTTCGATTGAACGTGATACTTATCCTAAGAAAATGAGCTAGTAGTGTTACGTTTGTACGTTACGTTGCTTATGTACGTAAATACTTAGCGTGCACAGTCACCATGTTAAATTAGGTTGACTGCCTCTTTCTTTTTCGCACAACAAAACCAATGAAATTTAACGACAAAATTTTAGTTTCCTTGGTTTGCTTTCATGTCTCTGTCCATTATTTTTTAACGGTTTGTTGTTTCAGGACGGTCCCTCCGCCGGTATCACCATGGTTACCGCACTACTCAGTCTGGCCTGTAACAAACCTGTCCGATCTGATTTGGCTATGACTGGTGAGGTCAGTCTGACTGGAAAAGTGCTCCAGGTTGGCGGAATCAAAGAAAAAGTGCTTGCTGTAAGATTCTCAAACTGCGTGCATTTTTCACAACTTGACTTTATCTTATCCAAATGGTTTAAAAACTCCTCTCTTGTTCTCCTTGTTTACTATATCGATTTAATCAAGTTAATTTTAACAATACAGAAGGAACGAAGAGTTTGAGGATATTAGCTCGTTTGCGTTCTCAGAATAGAAACTCAAATAAAACGTCTACTGTGGAGTCTAGTTTTGTCGACGAGTCGTGAATGCAAGGAGTATCTATTTTGCCATGGGACATGCCGGCTTGATCGGTGAAATAAGGACTCAGTCTCGCATTTCGATCAAATGATTCAAGCATGAGCACGATATTCCAAATTGTTGGACTGGATGTTATTATTTGCGGGCGCTCCCCGAATAATTGTCTTATATTCTTCTAGATAACTTTGGTTGGCGAATGTATATTTAAAATCAGACCATCGGTAGTCCCATTTCAGCATCATGTTCACTGAACTATCCGTACGTTTCACCACATTTCAAAACAGGTGTTTTCGCTAACAACCACTGTGTGACGCAACCCAACTAATAATAATGTCATTTGTCTTCTAGGCCAAACGTGGAGGAGTTAACTGTATCATCATGCCGGAGACAAATCGAAAAGATTTTGAGGATTTGGCCCCATTCATCAAAGAAAATCTCGAAGTGCATTTTGTCAATCACTACAACGAAGTGTTCCCGGTCGCTTTCTCTTGATTTAACCTGCCCACCGCTTTGGTTTCATCGCACAGAAATTAGCAATCGTCACGGTTTTGCCCCATCGAAATTTGGCGCCAGGTTTCTAAGTGTTCACTATCTATCATTGTCGTCACCGTAATCGCCATCTTCGAGAAACTATATCTTGATCCAATTTTTCCACCATCTCTTCATAACAACCGGTTCCACTTGTATCTTTTGCTTTTAGCTAATAAAATGTTTTTACAAAATCACAAAAAATTTGAACTTGTGTGCTCTCAAGATTTTCCTGTGATTCGGTGCTTCTGTTGCTATGCCGAAATTGGTTCAATTTTTTCCTACGTGATGTGCAAGCTCCAACTTCATCCCTAATCAGCGCGAAAAGCTGGATGTCATAGATGCCGCAAGCTACCTTTGCATTTCTCACGTTTAAGGTCGCAGTCAGAAGCGAACCGGCCATCGCATTTTATGGAGGTGATGTGAGCATTAAGCGATCACGAGTTCGGCAACCGAATATGCGTTAAACAAATAAACATCACCCCACTGCTGCGTCGACTTTTGATTGCGTACACGCGCTGAATTTGACATGAATCGCCGATTCTGTTCTTGATTCTAAGGCCACTGCTTATGTTTGTTCTATGCTCTTGCTAATCTCCGCTTCACAACAGATTCGCTTGTCCGTGGTTTCTTAGGTTAGGCCGATGGCAACCAGTCGAACTCAGTGTTTATCACTCCCGGCTCAGTGATAGTAGACCGTAATGCGTTGTCTTTCGGTTTGTTATTGTGTCTTATCTGTTTTGCCCTTATGTGGTCCCGTGGTACTTCATATTTTGGTAACATGACTACTCTTCCCCCACACTAATAAAGTGGATTATATACTAACACCCGTTTAACAGTACTCATCCTCGAATTTCGCAACAGAGAATGAAAACAGTCAGTTTAGTTTCGCTGTTGACGTGAATCCTTTTTCGAGGTCCACTTAATATCTTTGGTCTAGAACGGAACGGCCACGACAGTTTTTTGAAGCATTTGAGAACCTAGTTTCCGTACGTCCCTGGAGCGTTGCGACACTCATTCATTCCAGCTGCCTGAGAAACATGACCTAGGTGGATGATATCCACTTTAGGGCTATCGGTATCTCGCCTGATCCTCCAAATAATTAGAGGACAAAACTGCATGCTGTAGCTAGGCCTATGACTCAATCGTCGTATCAATCAATCGGCTTACGTGAACTGTTTTAAGTGTAATGCATGTCCACATATAAGCTCTTCCAACTGGGTAGTACTCGAGGCGAACCATATGAATGTTGATAAGCAGTATAACTGATTATTTCTATAGATAGGTGATAGTGTGGTTGATCGAAAAGGATAGGCAGCCCGGCCAGCTGTTCAGGTTCATCTGCACACACTTTCCAAGAAAACTTTATTCACAAATCACGTTTACTTAATCATGACTCAGATCCTCAAGTACGCCACTAATCAGATTAGAAAATATCTGGGTATTATGATGTCCGACAGATTTCTTCACAAAAATAGGAATTTGTAATGATCATCGTACCATTTGGCGCAGTTCATTTGATTGTCGCATTTTCGGTTGTCATTTTTTGTCTACGAAGTTTAGATCGACCTAAGTGGCTAAAAATTCCTCCCGGTTGAACTTGCCGCAAATTTATTTGAATAAGTTTAAGAGGAACTCTGTGATTTGAGGATGTGGGTTTTTTTATTTATCTCCATAGCAGTCTGCCGAGTGTTCTGACTAAGTGCTTGGTAGCATTTGATGCAGCATGGTTTTGTCAAAGTTGGTCAAAAATACGTGGCATCAAAACACAAGATACCGGCCAGTAGAGCAGTTTACTGAGCTCGAGAGTTTGAAAAACTGTATGATCTACTTTGAAGTACCCGTAACACGCTCAGCAACACATGCTTTTTTGGTTTTATCAATAGTTAAACTCAACATCGTACTGTCCACAATGTTCCATTCTTTTGGATTTGATTGTGTTCATGTTCCTACTGACTGCGTGCTCAGCTTCTTGTCCGGGTAGTGACGCATAGCTTGTATCCGATTGGTAGATGAATTGGTAACTGTTGTGCCTGAGCATCCCCGTTTTTTTTTCTATTTTTTGAATTGTCGTACTGTGGCTGTTCGGTGTTCGTTGATCGCAACGCAAACGTTTTGTAAAATTCGTATAGTATGAAAGCTATTTCCCGATCCGTAATCCCAATATCAAGGCGTTTCGGTCCTAATGTCACGATATTCGGTGACACCTTCTACCCTTTAAACTCCTGCGATCCATTTACGACTCATCATTTGGTACTAAGACTGATCAGCCTAACTGGATACGATCGTCACACTTCCTAATTCATTCAGTCAGTTTGTGTAAAAAAAATTTCCAACACCCTAATATATCAATAATTTTAATCTGACTCGCATGCAGTGGGATAGATGTTGAAATGTCGGTGATGGCCAAATAGTTACAATTTTTGTTTAGCCCTTTTAAGTGGATTTGACCATCGGGTCGGGTGGACTACCTTTACCAGTCACAACCAGACTACACCTTGACGTGGTGTGACGGCTTGCTTGCCTCCACGACCCAACGAGCTATACAGGTTAGCTTATCTCAAACCGAAGGTCCAATCATGCCTGAAAGGTCAATGGGTAGATGCCTGACGAATTAGTCTCCTGGTCCTCCTAATCGGGGTTCACCTGAGTAAGCAGCTCAGTCGGAAAAACGAGTGGAATAATAATTGATTCAAGTAGATGGGCTTCCACTCAGCTGTACCCCGCTGCCTTGCGGTCAGGTTCTTGTCAGAAACAAAGGCTTTGCTTGAGAACCCTAATTGTTCTTCTATTTAGTGGCTGGACTCCCTAGCAGCAGCCATCTACAATTATCCATGAATAACGCCTAGAAATAATTCCGTACTGTATCGGTCATCACGCGTCATAATCAGGACCGCGCTGCCCATTGCACCGAACGGGGTGGGTAGTGATAAGTATGATACTGCTCAGAGTTCCCTCTCTTTTATTCAACTTGTCTCTTCTGTCTCCAACCGAATCTCTTTGATCCTTCTACCTAACCA
>LUCM01002923.1:142032-181003 GCA_008360955.1 Fasciolopsis buskii | reverse complement strand
GTTCAGCGTTAAACACAGCCAAGGCAAGCTCTCACTGACCTGCTGCTTTCCCAGAGTTACAGCCTTTATATAAAAAGAGTGAATATCAAAGGGGAAGGGAGTTGGATCTCACAGTGGTGAAAAGATGAAGATGCTGCTCAGCAACACACGGAACACAGCTAACTGTATCAAAGCACGTGGTTTTTCAATCATTCTGATCGACAGAAATGACAACGATCGCCACTGTTTTAATCGGTTCATGCATAATCCTCGTTGTCACGCAGCCAGCTAGTTGACGAGTCTTTTCGACCCCAACCAGGAGGGGCCGTGAGACATCCTACTTTACTAAGTCGTGTCCATTTTCTCATCCCACGTTTGCACGCTCACTCTGTTGGCCTTCCACATGGCTTCTTACATTCCTTAGGAGGAACACAAAATTGGGCACGATATGCGTTGACGAGTTGTTTCGCGCATAACGCAACACGTGGACCCAACAGCGGTAGTCTACTTGTTTCAATACGCTGAATAAGCTGTTCTCAGAAGTGCACCTCAATACCAGATCCTAAACTACATATTACTCACCCGGTCACTCTACCAATCCGCAAACATCGTTGTCGAAAACTCCAACCGACGAACATCGCCACACGCATACTCCCACGTCTCGCAACGTACAACAGAATGAACGGCACTGCAGCATCAGTACACACGACCTACCTTTCAACTTCAGTGAAATATCAGGCCCACGCCACAAGTGCTCAATCGGATGATGATGATGATGATGATGATGATGATGGTGATGGTGATGATGATGATGATGATAGAGAGAACGCATCAAGATCAGATGAAACTTTCATTATTAATCGACGACAAGTAATTCTTAATTCAAAAACCCTAAGTTTTGCCTGCTTTCTTTGGTTTATGCTAATAGGGTGACTTGTATCACGGATACTAGTGAGAGGTTTTTACGAATTCCTCGTATAGCTTTATCTCATTTTTTGGAAGGTTTTTCGTGTTCTGCATTTTGGACGACGATGTCTAAGGTGACACCGGACACTACTTAAACCTTAGATAAATCTTGTTTGCCGATTTATTGAACATCTTTTATTTCTTTTTACAACGGATTAAACGCCCGATTTTTTTTACGGAAATCTATCCATTGATATGCGTGCTAAGAGGGTTCACATCGCTTTCAAGATCAGAAAAATAAGTTGAGATCTAGACACCGATGCGTTTTTGTCCTTGCATATGTCCTCTCAGACGGGACTACTACATGTGTAGTATCTTAGTTTAACTGAATGCAGAGATTCAATCCGCGACCCAATCACATTTTTGACATGGAAATTGAACTTGTTAACAATGCGGTTGTGGAGATTCTCAGTTATCACAATATAATGCTGGGAACCTATCGACCCAAATGAGAGAAATGCATACTATGATGTTCACTCCCTCTTAAGTGAACATTTTCGGAATCGACCGAATTTGTTTGCCGTCAAGTGAGTCTCAGTGACAAAATCAAACTCGGGACCGGGATAGTATGTTCGTTCCAAAGGAGTGATCACTGTTTTAGAATGTGCTTTCAGAGTAACACCGTGCACAGAACACATCAGCTGGATTGATTTTAGCTGATGAATCATCCAAGAATACATTATGAAGGTCCCAGTCTTTGTTGCACCAGAAACTCCGTTTGCAGAGTTCTCTTGCAGCCGTGGGTTGTGCATGTCGGAAACACTGTAGTCGATATTTTCAATCTATTAATCGGAAACACACTACTACGCACTGTTCTGTGATACACGAACGGTTCAGAACTTCCGGCATCAATGAGCAAAATGGAAACTCACTAGATTATAGTGGACCCGTGGTATATCCGAGAAAATCCATTTTTTACTCCACGGAATAGTGGCTCATGACAGACTTTTCTGCTAGTGCTTCGATAATCGTCCAATGCTCCCTTCACGCAGAACGGCGAAAGATTTGAGGCCTTCATCCGCGAATATGGAAAGTTTTACAGCTCCAAAGATCCATGGAATCGGCGAGTAACCTATTCCGCCAGCTAACGGTTGCAACTTTGGTATAGACAAAGTCAGCAAGTTAGGTAAATTCGATCCCCAATTTGTGAACATAACGATTCACACTGAAGAAGTACGGGAGGAAGCGGAAGAGGGCGTATAGGTGTAAATTCATTGCTATGTACTATTCGTGTAAGTCACGATACTCTCTAGATTCACCAGGATTACGTGTAACCTTATGGTGTTTCCATAATCCCTAAAGTTGCTTCACTGTTCAGAATGAAGTAAAACGTAGCTCCTCATCACTACTAACGATTATTATGGTCCGAAGCGGTTTTATGATTTTCGGACTTTATATCAGGTAGGTGATAATTGTTTTCATTTTTTCTGAAAGTTTATGCTTATACCGAACAAAGATAGCACGGTAGAGGCCGGGCGAGGTGAGCTCCTGGTCCTCCGGGTTGGGTGAGTATTTGAGCTGGTAACTCAGTTGATAAAACAGTGGACGGATAATTGGTCAAAGTAAATGAAATTCTGCTCGGCCTCTCCTCGCTGTCTTGCGGAGAGGATCTTGTTAGAACTAAATGGTTTTGATGAGAACTCTAATCGTTCTTGTGCTTAGTGGATAGACTCCTTAGCAGTATTTGTCTATTACTCCCAATGAATTCCATACTGTCTTGAACGTCGCGCACGATAATCAGGGCTATGCTTCCCAGCGCCCCGAGTAGGACGGATGGTAAGTGGCCTACTGCCAAACTGTCTTGTGAATCAGAGTCTGCAGTCCAAAGCTCTGTGTTGTGAATAGGCATAAAATACCACTTACTCGCATATCTCCAGCATCCACTGTCTGATAAATCTCGCTAATTTCCCCTCGTCTGATGTAGGTTCCATAAACGATGCTTCGAAAAATTGTAACTCGATAGTTTTATCTGTTGGTAGCATTAGAGGAGGATCACCGCTCAGGCTCAAATGTTTGCTTTGCTTGGTTGTGTTTACTGTTCGCACACTAAACTGGATGGGGCCACAAGCTGCATCTAACTACAACTGTTGAAACTTTCAGAATAAATATATGATGCCTCTCCGAAACGCACATACAAAATCCCACTTCTTTAATCACTTTTCGTAGCCCAGATGGAAGTCCTCATTCTCGTCTCGCTATTCGCATGCCTAGTGATCCGGTTTTGAATGCTCGTAGTCATATTGGCGCTGAAATCAATTTGAGCGCAAAAATCGAGCATGCACTTTTAGACTGGATCCCAGTCTACAATCGTTCCCATCCTTTTGGTTGGTCGGTTCTGTGTATGTCGGTCGACTGAAGTCTGGTTATCTGTTTATCGTATCTGTTTATGCAGCCATCGACTTCAGCTCTCCCGGCGTCAAAGACAAACTCTACCGATACTTATCTCGATTGCTCCGAGATGTGTGTTCAACGAATGTTGTGGTCATTATTGGTCGTTTCAACACCCAAGTTGCTTGTCTTGGAGGAACAGAACAGTCTAATGGAAGCTCATTTGCTGCCCCAGCTGACCGAACGGACAACAGGGATCGCTTCTTTTAGGGTCTTCCCGACTGTACCTTTTCTGACCAACACAAGTTTTTGTAACTGCTACGAAATTGGTTCACTTGGTGTTTCCCTTCGCCTTCACAGTGTTAGATTCGGAATGATCACATTTCTTTAGTCACCGGTAGCGTGGTTCAGTTGAGGATTATCCATCATTCTGGTCCACATCTACTCACTCAGATGATGTTTAGTCCCTGTTAGCTTTTGTTTGGGCCTAGACTTTGGTTGCACCAGTACGAAAGTCACCCGTCCTGTGCAGATGATTCTGGATAATGATTCCCGACTCCAATTTCAGTCGGAGTTTTCAACCAGGTTGTCGTCACGACGAGGTACTCCATGATCCGAGCGAATGCTGGGAGTAGATCAAAGAAGCTCCTGCTTCACCGGCAACTTCCACTTAGGACTTCATGCCATATAAATGTCAGAAACAATAGATATCCTCGACCTCCGTTGCTACGCTGGATTCTCTCAAAGCCATCCCCTGGGACCTCAGCTGACTAACAGCCTGATAAATTATTGTAAACAGTGGTAAGGAAGGAAGTATAAGGAAGTGGAAAAGACTGCGCTTATCGGGAGTGATCGCAACTTTACAGGCTGATTAGGAATGTTGGTCCAAGGGAGCCAAGTGTGAGCGAGGTGATTAAAAGATTCGAGTATCAACAGTGGTTCTCCCAATTGCATCTGGAAGGTAAACAATGAAGGTGGATACCAGCCCTCCGTCCGAAATGAAAGTCATCATTTTAAGGGGAGGCTAAATATGGACGTCAAAGGTGCTAGGCCATTTTGTTTCGGAGATGAAGCACGTCCATACGATGAAGAATAAGATTGACTGTCAAACAACTTTAAACAATACGGTGGTTTGAAACTGGATAGACAGAAATCCCGAGAATCAATACGGAGTCAGCCGGGCGCTCTAGTCCGCCGACTGATTTTGTGACGCGCCTAGAGAGGAGCGAGGCGGCATTAGTTATGGGAACTAAAGAATAAACAGCAAACCCGTTAGACGGGGGAAATTGGGTAATGAGCTCCATCCTGTGCGGACCTATATAAACCATTTGATTATAATAAATAAACGAAAAATTGTCGTGTTGAGAGGCCAGAGATTATTTGGTCGTCCTCACTCTATTAGGTGAGCTGGGATTGGACTGGAGTCGAAACGACCGACTGAAAGTGTTGAAGTTAGCGTCAGAGATTAACGAGATTTTAAAGCAATCAGTAAGGTAAGACTTCTGACAAGATACAAGGCTGTTGGGCCAAACGGGCTGTTTCCGTCCTTATTCAAGGATGGTAGTGAATTTCTAGCATTAGAGTAAACAAAACTTATGATCGTTCTGGGATAAAGAGCAAATGTCTAGGGAGTTCAGTGAATCGGTGATTGTAACCATTTACCAGAAATTTGATAGTTTGTCCTGTAAAATTTTTCGATGAATTAGTTTGCTAAGCTTTTTCATCAAAGCTCTTCATGAATACCATTCTCTTTCGTTTACCTAGTACTCGCAAAGGATGGGCATTCGGGTTTTATCGATGACATCTTCTCTGTTCGACCGGTGCTAAAACACAAATACTCCTTTTTCACGCTGACGATCTCCGCCTTCTTTGATCTGAATGCGGCGTTCAGTCCAATCGACCCCGCTATTCTCTGGCGTTGCACTTCATTGATGGATATGCCAGATAAAAGCATTTCACTTTCCTGATCTCTGTATGCGAATAACTGGAGCCGAGTTCGTAATTACGGCCATGTTTTACCACGAGAAGTGGTGTTCGCCTGGGGTGCCTCCTCCCACCTTTTGTTTTTAGTTTTGTCGCGGAGATGTTCATAGAGAGCCCTATCCTCATTTGAGATTAACTGCAACATTTTCTCAGACAAATATGCGGACGATGTAGTGCTACTGAGAGAAAACCCGATTAAGTTGCAAGTTTTACTCGGTCGTCTGAACGACAATTTAGGTATGTTTGGGTACTTTTTGTACCTTCAAAGTATAAAATGCTGTTGCAGCACTGTATCGGCTCGAAGCTGAACCTTGGTCTTGAAGTGTCGAAGTTTGGCAAAGTACAGAAGCTTTATTGTTTGGACGGTTATGTCTCATCTGGTTGTCGTAAATCGGATGAACCGTCTGCGCGTATGCAGAGGGCCCAATCAGCATTTAACAATTTGAGACATGTGCGATGACAGCATGACATCAGGCTGTCAATCAAAGGTCGAGTTTTCACTGTATTTGTAAGATCGCTCCTGCTATACCTCTCAGAAACGTGGCTTTTGGGGACAAATGTGCGAACACTTTTGACGCTTGAACATCGATGACTTCGTAATGTTCCTATAACATGATGGAAGAATTGCATGATCATTGCTGGACTGAAGGCTAGAGTACTAGGTCGTAGAGCTCAGTCGTTCGACGAGCTCTGAAATCGAGTGTTACACGTGCTCGCAAGCCGACTTCTTCGGTACACGCTGCTCTCCGGGGCAGATAATTAGTGGGAAGTGAATTATTAGTCCATAGCCTGAAGGGAGAGCATGGAAACAATAACCAGCGGATTGTCGCCACTAGGTCGAGTTAGATTACAAGATTGGAATCTACAAGATCTCTAAACACGATGGCTGGAGGGGATGTGACTAAATGTCGCAGTCAGTGGCTTTAGACATTCACAAAATTCTCACTTCTCGTGATCTTTTAGGTCTCCTATTATTTGGGGCTGTACGGCAACAGCCAAATCCAGAACTTGTTAGTGTATAGTTACTCGTTCTACAAGCCAAATTGATGATAGAGATCAGCTGTTCTCTCGGTTGTCTCCCCCCTCAGAATGTTGGTGGTCATTGTCTATCTCGAATGGTGACAAAGAATTCGTTTTACTCAATGGTGCAATGATCCTCCCTGGGCGGATCTTGGTATCTGTAGAAAAATATCATCATTGCAATTCGAATTGTGTCATATTGAGTTGTAAAGCACATCTGCTTCCGAAAATACGAAAGAAGTTGTTTATTCAGACATTTAGTGGTTCTGCATATTTGTGTTTCCTCTCCTCGTTTCAACAACAACAGAGAATTTGAAGTTCTATACCCCTTCTAGTTCTGCACTTGTTCATCACGGTTCTGAAACTGGACCCTGACACCCCAACAGTGAATGTCTACAGACACTAAACTACACTGTTACGCTTCTTGTTTGTCATTTGTTGTTACGTTAGGGTTGCTGAAACTGTGGGTATTTAGACATGAGCAAAATTTTTTTGTCCTATGTGGTAGTTGCCATGATTTTCTGCATTCTTATTCGGTTCACACCTCTTGTCAGGTTATATCCCCCAGTACTTCATCGGTTTCAACAAACTCGTGTCAGATCGAGTCGCTTTGTCGAGCTGAATCCAATGCGTGGTGTGCAATCGCGGAACTATACATGACTGATCTATGGTATGTGTTAATAGTCGAGGACGATCACGATCACTTCGTGACGGTGACATTTGGTAGTCCGCAGGTATTCTGAATACCACTGGGAAAGTTTATTTTTGGCCTTAACTCTTCGAAGAAATGAATATTCTGCCACAACTTATAATTAGTACCTCAATTGATGCTTTTGTTAATTCATATTTCATTGTACCTGTAGTCGTAAACTCAATTTGGTCCGTTTGAACTGTTCTGCGTATCCAGAATACCGTTTCCACCTCCACCATCACCGCCAACTTCGTTATTGAAAACTATAATGCTTCATCAACACAGTCATCGAAATCGTCTGTTTTGTGTGAACAAACAATGTGAAAGAGAAGATAAAAATCCAGTGTTTACGTTCTGCGAGAACCGACTTATTTGCGATCTGAACGTCCAAGCTGATCAATTAATTTTTATTCCATTGTTGCACAACATGCGCATGTCTCGGTTGTACATGTTCCAGATGAGTCGATGTGGGATGCGCGCGGAGTTATTTGATCGACTGGGCAAACATGCATCAAATCCTGACCCCGGCTGCATTGTGAGGAACAACGGAGAACCAACTAGTCGATAGTTTACAATCTAAGGAATTGTTATCGGGCTCCAACCAAAAGCGTAGATATTACGAAAACGAGGGATACGGAACGTCTGTCATAGGTTGTGAATAGAAGAGCATAGTGTCCATCTGGGTTAGGGTGCGTTTAGTCAGAGCAACGACTCAGTATTTTAGTTTCGCCATATCTGCATTGAGTTTCATATGATACCTTAAAAGTGAAGAGAACGCAGGCACAAGACAATGTTTTACCGCTTCTTAATCAGTTTCTGACACAGAATAACAAGATGGACAGATTTGTCTAAAGTTTGTTCAATTTTACTTGGTATCTGTGCGTTAAACCTCAGTAATTAACCGTCGAAATTGTCGTCTTTCGGAAATTCCCCCCTAGCGAGGAATTCGAGGACAATCGTGAACCAAAAAGTCATTTACCAAGGAAACATTGTATATTTATTAGACGTTTAGTTGCCTATTTTAGCTTTTACGACGTTATGGATCCAGTTTTCTTAGCGTAATTCGTCAGCACCAAGCCAGCAGCTCGTTGATGCCGGCCTCGTACGCTTTGTGATTTTACCGTAACTCAGCGCCAGTCGTCCGATCACGACTGTTTTATCCTAGTTGTGCCTCATTGACATTCGTCCGGTGGCGGGCCGATCTTTTTCTATAGCTGAATAGACAGTGACATGATAGGGATGTATCAAATCGTGGTTATGGATTAGTAGGGATGCACTTGCGATTTATCTTCGTAACCAATATCGCATCCTGTTTGCGTTCAAGCTTCACCGAGAGAGAGAACGGTATTGTTGCAATACCAGGGTTCGCACTCTCGCAACATGCAGATGTAAACAAGTCGGGTTATTACATGCAACACAAAGATCTTCCATTCTGCTTCTTTGCTTTTTACTCATGCTTGTTCCATGGTGACTACCCAGAATTCATGTTTCTCTTGTCTCAATGAATTTTGAAATCTGTGTTCGGACTGTTGGGTTTTGGTGTGGTGCTGATCACTGTATTTTCCATTCTCTTTCTGACCCGGTTCTGAATGCAATTTAAATTAAAGCCTTACTATGCAATTGCGTAACTATCTATCCATAAATCTCTTTATATTCCCTATTGACACATGTTCATTCTGATACAGAATGAGCCATTAGGTATTATCGAAAGTGCGGGTTGTGTTCTTGCGATTCGAACCAGCAATCAAGAAAGAATGTCTATTCCGATGTCGTTGCATCCAATGCTAATTTTACCGATCATTTTGTGATTATTTGTTCACTCCTATTCTGCCACAACTTTACCACCCCCCTTCGTCTGTTGCTGAAATACGAGTGACGAGCCGGAAGCTCGAACGGAATGTGAACGCGCATTTGAGGGTGCGATCCAAGTTGACCCAACCAATCCGCAAGGCTATTTGACCGCAGCGAACTACTACACGGTGATCAACGCTGAACAGGTAAGACCCCGGTTATTCGTCTATCCGCGGGAACGAAAGACAAATTGCCCCAAAAATTTATTCTGCCCTTCCGAAAACATTACTTGTGAATGTCTCTGTTCCTCTTCAATACCCCTTTTCCAGAAATCCTAATTTGCTCTCGTCCTCATGGTAATAGTTTTTTTGTGACAATCAGATCGTTTCCTATTGCACTTGTCCAATTTTTATTGGTTCAGCTGTGCATTTGCAAGGCGAAATATCAGTGTATGGGGAAGAAATACTGAGCGCGAATCTCTATGTCAAAATTGGGCCAAATCCCCTACTCTTGCTCCAGCCATGTTTTCAAACTCCTGAACTGCATAACGTAAATTGACCTTTAAAGTGCATTGGACTGAAGTTCCCTCGGTTGGTGTACATATTTCGAACTTCCACCCTATTTTCCCCCATTCATTCTCATCGATTCGTCGGTCTGAATGCAAATGTTATTGTGATTGTGCTTGTTTGACTGTAATTCACGCACCAATTATCGTTACCGATTATGTTGTGTATGTGTAATGTTTATGGCTATTTTATGAATAATCGTGTTGGACCCTATACCTGGACGCTTGGGATTTCGGGTCACATTGCGGATAGCCCCAGCACTCGTTAAAATTTCTTAATAACCATGCTATACCTTAATTCATAGTTTCGCAACCAGGTCTTTTCAATGCCATCATGGCCTACTCACATGACCTAAAATTTACGGCTCGCTATGGTCTTTCGTCACCAAAACCCATTGCCTACCGTCGTCATTATTGCGCGTATCGCTCAAGTTCTTAGTACTGTTTTGTAGATTCCACCTATTCTACAAATTCGCGCTTCGGATTGCTTTTACTAATGTTGCTGTTCGCCGGAAATTCAGTCAGTGTTAAATGTGTTCTATGTTTAGCGACACCTCTTCATCTTTTTTCTTTTTCTCACATGCACCTTGGGCAACCAATTTGCAAATCCGGTCCACAGCAAGCTCGGGATTCGATTCACCACTGCTTGAATCTGTGGTGGTCCAAACTCGAGAATTTCCTGAATGACTATTCTGCACGACGATCCGGAAGAGAAACTGAATTGGCAAGTAGTGTCGAAGTGGGTGCGACTGGTGATAGCACCGTGAACGATAAGAAAGAGTGCGGTAATTCCAAGGAAGAGATTGACAACAAGGATGAAGATATTCAATTAGACATGGAGGAGGTGGGTGAATCTCGTTTTTTTGCATCTCTTGATTCTGCATCTGTTATCTTAATCCAGTATTTTCCCCATTGTGTTGTCGCTCTATTTGATGATACCAAGTAATTCTGACTGACTAGAAACAAATGTTTGGAGGAAAAGTCGATAATTGCGCTGTGGATTCTTTTCTCGCTTACCGATTAAATAAAAAACACGTTCATCCCCTTTGTGTCTTGTTTTAGTTGACTGGGATCAGTTCTGCCGGGCTACTAACTCTTGTCCGTCTCATGATTCAGTGGGAAATGTGGGAGGTGAGTCAATTAATCAGTTGTTGCGTCATTCGATCAATCGCTTAACCAATCAGTACAAAAGGCAGAACATTTCGATACTAAGTATTCTCACCGTCAGCCCTTCTTAAAAGTTAAGCGACTCCTTTTCTCCTATATTTATAAAGGATAATCGAATCGATCAGTGGAATTCATATTGAGATGTATGTAATTGGATTGCACTTTTTCGGTTTATGTTCTCACTCGTATTGTCCACTCTTAGACGTTTCTCATTCCGTTTCTATTCTCCTCGTGAAACGCAATCGGTCAGCTGTCAGTTTGCACGCCCTTGTTCCGATTTGTCTCATTTGATGCAGCCAGTTAGATTCGCTCGTAATGTATGCTCACTTGATCAAACACTGGAGTTTCGATTTTTATGGTTATTTTACTGACTAACGTATAAATTATCAACAAATCATTTGCTGATAGTCAGCACTTTGTTGTTCATCTTTTTTATGTATCCAGTTGTTGACAGGGCGTAGTACGCAACTAATTTGCATACTTTGAAGTGATTAAACAATTGTTTGTGCATACAAATTGGCCGTTGAAAACTGTGAAAAACAGGTGATCGGTTTCCATGTGAGTTGAGCACACGGTAGAATTATAGGAACGAGAATCAGTCTGCAGGTGACGTCGTGCGCACAGCTGGAAAGAATCTACCGACTCCATCAGTTGCGTAAAGTGAACGAAGATACCGAGATCTGACCAGCATCCAATAATTACTACCAATCAGAAATAAAGACTGCACAGTTTGCAGATAGCTAGCTGTGAAGTGAGCAAAAACCAGCCAACATCCACTTACACGTACATGTACGTGCGCGCCGCTATAATCGTTCCCATTTACACAATTTATCGATCAAACATTCTATGTGACTCATTTTCTCAAATTTCTGAGTCAACACTGATGATTCCGATTCTAGATGTTATGTTTGTCCTCCACACGACAACCATGATTGGCCAATAGATCGATAAAAAATATCATCCTTTATTATCCATCTATTGTTTCCCTGTTCATCGTCTGATTGACAGGTTCTGGTTTGCTCGACACGACCCACCACGGTCAGGGCAGTAAACATAGACGTAAACAAGTACTGGACAGCAATATCTGCTTTGTGATTTTCATCCTTATCCGTAAATGTTTTGCTGTACTTCCGACCTCGATGTCTGTTGCACGAATTTTCTGTTCGTAGCGAAAATTGCTCCTCTGAACTTTCAGCATAACTCTTAGCTTTGTCATTTGTCGCGCATTCTCACGAATGTTTCGTTTTCTAATTATCTCGAAATGTGTTCTCTTAACTCTGTTTCAGAAAAGCGAAACTCTTTTAGATGCTCTGTTAGAGGAAGATGAAGATAACGTAGAGGTGAGTTAGTTTCCTATTTTCCGCCCAAACACACGCACACAGCAATCATTTCTCTAATTGTTAACGCTAAGTGGCAGTTTTTATGCTTGCATTTAGCTTTGATTGTGAATGGCCGGTGCTAGTCAAACAGTCCGCACTGTAGCATTCGTACGTGGATGTTGCAGTTTCTGTCCCCCTTACGGCCGATCACTTGCGGTCAACAGCCTGATATTACTAAGGTATCGTTTCCCGTGCTAGGGTTGGGATTTTTTCTGACAGTGTAATGGAGCTCTGTGGGCCAAATAGTGTATTTCTCTTCCCGCTGAAGTTGAATCAGGAAATGTTCACACATTTGACTTGTTAGTTCTTATCTACCGCAAGTCAAAAGTTTTCACACTGGTCGGCTCTCACTGTGCTTCAACATCTTTCTGACCTTTATTTTTACCACTTCTTTTTATGAATATCTGCGAATCACCGTCATTCCTCTTAACTCGTGGGCAGATCAGTGTAGGTCCAATTAGACTGCCGGGTTTGGGTCCACGTGATCCTTCCGAGATGATGTGACTTAGTGCCACAGTCAATGTCATTCTTGCATTCGAAACCTTCCTCTTCTAAATAGTTAATCAGTTTATTATTTTTCATTTGATCTTCTATTTTGAGTCGGTGGTTCCGTAAGTTCGCAACCACAATCAGAGCTTATTGGTGCAAGGTTAATGGTTGTAAAAACTGAACTGAACTCTCTTGAACCATTTATCTTGTGTCCTATTGATAGCACAACGAATTCTGGTGGTAGAGAAATGCTTCATTTTTGTGCAACGATGGACAAGAAGAGATTCGGGTAGGCTCGCAAAAACAGCACGGGAATTTGTTTAAACTCACTCAGACTGCCCTCGAAAGGCCTATGCATAAGAACCAACCCTGTTTCGGACTTGCTTGAGATTTTACGAATTGTACTGCTACTCAGTTATAAGTCTTAGAACACATGCACAACTTCATAGATCTGTTTTATTAAAAGTAGCGCCTAGCTCGGCCAACCCTACGGTTTTCTGTTGCTGTCTGTCATCAAATGGGCGAATTTCTTCCTCTTTTCTAATGCCTATAACTGATTATTATTATTATCATCATCATCATCGCTCAGCGTTAAACAGCAAGGCAAGCGTCACTGACCGTTGCCTTTTACCTAAAGTCACCCGTTTCTATAAAAAGAGTGAATATCCAAGAGTAACAGAGAGTGGGCCTACACAGGTGGGAAAAGATAAGATGCTGCTGCAGCCAACACACGGAACACAGCATAACCATACAAACACACTTTTTCAATCAGTTTGGTTCAATAGAAAATGCAACCCGATCGCCACTGTTAACGGTTCACTGCCATATCCTTCGTTGTCACCAGCCAGCTAGTTGACGAGTCTTTCGGACCCCAACCAGGAGGGCCGTGAGACACCTACTTTACCTAACTTCGCTGTACATTTTCTCATCCCACGTTGCCACGTCATCTGTTGGCCTCCACATGGCTTTTTCCATTCCTTAGGAGGAACACAAAATAAGGCACGGTATGGTAGACGAGTGTTCGTCATACGCAACACGTAACCCAACCAGCGTAGTCTACTAAGTTTCATACGCTGAAACAAGCTATTCTCAGAAGTGGCACCCAATACCAGATTCCTAACCTCAATATTACTCACCCGGTCACTCCATCCAATCCTAGCGATGCCACGTAGACAACGGTGGTCGAAAACCTCTAACCGACGAACGTCTCCCACAAGAATATTCCATGTCTCGCAACCATACAACAGAACTGAACGCACTGCAGCACAGTACACACGACCTTTCAACTTCAGTGAAATATCAAGCCGACGCCACAAGTGCTTCAGTCCAGCGTAAGCTGGCCGAGCCTTGGGTAGCTGAATAAATTAGGCCGGGTTCCCTTGTTTGGCATTATTTATCCGAAAAAGAATTGATTCTTATCACGATGACCTCTTTTTCATCTTTTCCATTCACTTTTGCTTCGTAAAGATTATTCACTTTAATTGAAAGTTCGACAAGTTGTCATCCATTTCGACCACTCTGTGTCACTGAAGAATAAACGTTCACATATGACATGGCGAATCAACTTTTCGTTGAACTCCAAATCGAACTGTCCCGATGCACAATGTTTGATTGGGATGACTGTTGAAATTGTCTTTTCTTCATGGAGGAATAGTGACGTTTACTGTCAGATTATACTTCTGACTGAAGAATCGAATAATTGACAGTAGCGACCTGTTTTATCGCCCCATTGTAAAACACCATACCAATCTTTCTAGTTTTTGTCAATCCAAAATCGTTCTAGTAGAGAAAGCTTTAGATGAGGTTTATGATCCTCCTATTTTTGCGATTACATTTCACCGTACAACAGCTGTCTATCGAATAGGATTTCATCAAGGATACCAAAATGTCGTCTTATTTATACCCATTGAGGGCGTCTATGACAACCTCATGATGTCCCATTCTCCATGGAAGGTCGTATGCGTAGCACTGCAACAATTAGACATGTTATCCCGTACGATTTAGAGACATGACTACCGCGATAGGAAAACACACGAAGACTGTCGGAACATCGGTATCTTCTTATTGTTACTCTAGTATAACTGGGCCATATTAGTGCTAATGAGATGGTGACACCCAGAGCCTAAGCTTTGAGGTGAGTTCCAGATTTATTGTTCGCAATACATGTTGCGCTTGTTCTATGCTTTTTATAATACATAATAACAGTAAAAGGGATCGAAAGTGTTATGGTAAAGCCAAAAGATCAGTTCTGAAATCACGTCTTAAATCGTCTACAACTGATTCGTTTATTCACTATTCATTATTTTGTGTAATTCTGCCATGCTCTGGTAACAGAAACTGACATGTGTTGTGTTAAACTGTACTTGTATATCTCCTTTCCACGATTTTCATTTGATCCACTCCTCAGATTCACTATCTCCTTACTGAAGTGGGTCGCCACTTGTGGAAGGAAGAAGATCCACAATTATTGCGTTATCATGCTTTGCAAACCAAAATTGTAAGCACCTACTTTCTTTCGTGCTTGTCAATAGTACTGTTTTTTATGCCTGCTTGCTATTTTCATCGTTACTGGTCTTACCAAACGTTTCCCCGAAAATACTTTTGCCTGGCATCGGTTTTTCAATCTATTTGGCTTGCCATGATTACGCAAGTGAAAAGTGACAACAAAAGCAGAATCATAGAAGCAAGAAAACGTAGACGGGGCAGTTTTGTTTGCTCGATTTTATCCGTATACATATTGCATTTTAACAGAGTAAGGCAGTAACCGCATACCCGGTGTATTTTAGATGTAGGACATTTGCCTCCGTGCTTTGAACTCCGAAGTTAGCGTATTTACGTATTTAATGAGCAATCTGCGTCGTCCTCTCGGCTCCCAACCGAACCGCGACCATACCCTGTAAATTGCTCGGTAATCCGGAAAATTCGGTTTTTAAACAAAATTTTACTTTCGTTAGAGTTATGCAAACGATCTGCAGGGAGCGGATCACAATGCAAACAGCGATTTCACGAAGTTTCAGATAATTAATCAACTTTTGGTAATGGAAAGGCTAGTAGTACACTGTCGAATAGAAACTCCTGATGAAGTTCCGCCAATCGATATCCTGAATGTGACTGAGTGTTCAACAGCTTGTTTACTGAAAATTTGGATGCGGACTACAAGCAATTCCTTTGACTGCTTGGTCTACTCTTATGCAGTAATTAATTTCGTCTACTTTGGGTCTCGACTATATCATTTCTCATACTATTTCGTGAGATGGCCACAAATATTCAGAACTTAAGCGAGAAAATTACAGTTGCCATTTGCTTAGCCTGATGACTTGTTTCCGATGAGTCTGAAGTGTGATGCATTACACGCGTACATTCGCCCGTCCGTGCTGCTGGATGCGGTAATTGTCAGTGCTTTGCCTCGTAAAGTTCCAACAAACACTGAAGCTGGGTTCAATCTCTCGTGCTCGTCGATCATCTCGTTTACCAACGAGTCCTATTTTGGATCGAAACGTCACGATAAACGTATTAACTCAGTGTACGCCTTCTGAACTCTAAAATATGCAACCTGAGCTGCAGATATTTTCACTCATCAACATATATATATATATATATATATCACCAGGATCGAATTTGTGACGTCAGTAGAACCACAACTGTGATTCGTTGCTAACTCTTTGGCAGTTGGGTTGACCCAATCTTAAGAATTAGGGCAGAATGCCCCAGAACACACGTGTATATATAGAAGTAGCAAGTAGTATCTGGATGAGTGAAAAAAATTTGCCCGGAAGCACACGACCTGTTTCGCGGTTATTGTCGCTCGTCAGGTATGCGTACCCGGTACTCTCTTGTCCAAACATCCTTATACTTATACACTCCGAATTGGTATGGACTATTTGACGAAGAGCTTCCATACACACTCTTGGCGCTGCAAATTCGATCCTGGTGAGACATGCCAATTCGGAGTGTACACGTATAAGAATGTTTGGGCAAGAGAGTACCGGGTACGCATACCGGACTAGCGGCAATAACCGCGAAACCGGTCGTGTGCTCCCGGGCAAATTTCGTTCACTCATCCAGATGCTACTTGCTACTTCTCTATATATATACATATATATTCAACTGTTCGTAGCCTTAGACCAAGTGCTAAATAATTATCAACGAGCTACTGTTGTGACTCTTCTTCGAACTCTTCAATGAGGAGCATCTATCAGCATTTGAGATACAGATGAGATTCTGGTGGCATCTGCCCGTTTGGAGCGTACCGCGTTCCGTAGGTTCGGAGGACATACTCCAAGTCTACCTCTGTTCATTCAATCTGCACTCTGCACTAGACTACCCTTATGACTGTCAGTAGACAAAATAACCAGGCTATCACCATCCGGCTTCATTGCTAACATTGTTTCTTGCATAATAGCATAAATCACTCCGGAAAACCAGGTTTACTGAGCAGTAAATATCGCCGTATAGTAGACTCCTTCTGGGTTATGAAGCCGGTGGTCCAGAATGCTTTCCGACAGTCGTATTTCATGCAGTAACGAGTTAACATTACCAAAGATATGTTTCGTCGGAATGTTCCTGATGGCCGAAAAGCTGGATCTGCCATGTTAGTGTAGAGTGAAAACATAACTCGAATAGTGGATATAAAAGCACATCGAAGACGTAAAATTTAATTGCACAAGATCTCCGCTGCTACCCTCTTTTCAGTACTGCCACTTATGCGGAAAACCAGACGTTGTATCCCCTCTCGCAATATATGCATGCGTTAAGATGTGTTCAATAATAATCTGGTAGTTTCAGCCGTCCTTGCGCAAAAACTCGCTAATTGCTGCAGCGGAAAGCGATATCCCACTCTCAAAAAGAAATCAGTCCTGTAAATGTCAACATTTGCGGTACTTACGATTCCTTAGAATATTGTTAAGTTATCTATATGGTTAACGAATCCTACTTTTTTCATGGGCGTTCCCCTTTGATCATCCCTGGAACTATCGCTGAGTTATTAAGTTGAAGAACTATGAGAACGGGAAAGTCACAAGATTAGTAATCTGGTTTTGTTAGTTTTCGCTTTATCGTTCTCTGGTTTCCATAAAGCTAACAAATCGCTCTCTTACACAGATTTATATTGTGATTACTGCTACAGTAAATGCTCAAATATTCCACTGTTCTGTGCCAGCCAAATACATATTGACTGGGTCCAGGATTTCAAGTTATCCGAAGTCTTTGGCTTGGTATCGTAAATTTTCCTTTTCACATGTCCATACAGAAAAAATACAGTTGATATGAATTTGGAGACTATAGAGGTCATGCTATTGACCCTTTTCGACCGACTCACTGCAAAGGGAACTCTTCATCCAACCAGTTGGTAACAACGGATGAACTGTGTCCGGATGCGCCGTCCTGCTGTAATAATGTCCTTGATAAGTTTGATAACGGCAAAATATGCCCCCCACGAACACAAAAGCGCACACGGAGTAGACTGACGCGATGAAGGTCAACACATTGAGTGGGATTCGGTGTCAAATGCTTACTTGTGGTAATGATGGTTAGGGAACGTCTTCCACATACGTGAAAAATCATGCACTTTATTCTGATCGCGTTAGATGCAATCAACGCTTGGTCGATCTGACTGCTTGCCTGCAATACACCAATTTGTTGTAAACAATTCCAACTAACCGAACAAAGTTGTTCACTCAGATGTTAGTTATATGCGCGCACCTCTGGGTGCTTGTTTTTGCATCGGACAGTGCATATCGATCCGGATTGACTTTGCTGAGGCGGAAAATTAGGAGCGTTGAAAGTCGACTAAAAGGGGTTAGGTGGAAAGTATTCGAAAAAGCTAAAAGCAAAGAGCCGTGCTACTTCTTCGCGAAGTTCACCAAGATATCATGTTCACACCAGAACGCACTGACTGTGGCGCAAGCATATGAAATAACAGTGAGGCGCATAGATCTGGATGGATTCCGTAGGTAATTCTGTTGTTTTAATTAAGTGCTTGTCAAATCGCGCACCCACCTGGCAGATCTCTCCGAGAAGGTAACATGGAAGCTACCCGTAATATTTAACAAAGAATTAGACTGGAGATCCAGGTTACGACATTTCGAACCTTCGAAGAACAAGGGTGCATCATATCGGGTAATGGAATGCATTACCCTCGGTGTGTGTTCCACTATGAAGCTTATGTAGGTATCACGTTCATACTGAAGTAAATGGAACTATAAAGCTACATGCTACTTTTATATCACATATATATGTTCGAAAACACCTTGAGCATCAAAAACATTTGCCTAGGATCTGACCTATTCACTCTTATTTTCTATTACACACTTCTCAGTGTACTCTCTATGATACTCTACCTTGTGTCCTGAGCTTTTGCAATACTCGCCTTTAGTTCCTCAAGCATTTCTAACTCACTAATTCCGACATAATAAGATGAATGTATTTTCGTTGAATGGGATAACAACGGACGCTATTGGCATTTTTGCCTCGGAAAACCAATTTAGTTCTCATTTTGTAAATCGCCAGTCTCCTTGAACAGTTCAATTATTCATTTCGCCCTTAAATATTTTACCTTTTGTTCATCATTCTGTCTCAATGTGGAACATGACTCAGGTACTTTGAATCAGTTTGGTGCTACGTGCATCTGCAGAAATTGGTCAGCCGAGAATAACGTGAAAAGTATGAATAGTACATAAATAACCAAGAGGATTATCCAACTAATAATTGACCAATCATTGTGTGTCATTCTAACTTCAACCCCAATTTCCATCACAGCGAGATTGCACATTGAAGTAGTATGATAGTTTGTGTGCTTCCGTGATTTAGAATTGTTCGCAATGTCTCTCCCAAACCGATAGTCTAGTCATGCTTGGAAATTCAATGAATAGATGCCCGATGATGCCCAGCCTGGAAGAATCAGTTACTTGGTCAACATCTTGTCCCGGTGGACAAATTATTAAGCTTCTGGAGAAGCCATTCCAACCCACTAAGGATTAAGGCCTGTTATCGATTAGAAAACGGCTACTTGATTGACGTCATAAAAAAAGTACCCTGTTTTTTTTCTCGACGGTGAGATAAGTCATCACCGTCCATTGAATATCTTTGTCCGACCTAAGCTAGGCAACCCTCAGTCCAAAGGTTGCTACCCGGTCTAGTTCCGCTTGCTGCATTAGACACATGGAATAAGAGTTGAACAGACTGCAGAATGGTAATCCACGCACCAGGCGAAACAAGACAACGGGGTCTTATGTAACACCTTAAGAATTTTTATCACGGATGCTTCCATGGCGTTCCCATACTGGGTAACATCCTACTGCCTTGTGGGTCCGACTTTTAAGTCATAGGCTCCGGTTAGAATCCCCATAGATAGCCCCCTTTTGTGGCTGCGGCATCCTTAAAGCACCATTCGCCCAAATGCATCCTACGGCAATCCTTACTAACCGTCATTCTTCCGTTATGCGGACCACGCAAGATTGCATGAATAACTTTGATCCCCTAGAAACTTTAATGGTATTGGTTAAGGTGCAAGAAACAAATTGGCCGCATTACTTAGGCTCAAATTTTCACTACAATTAGTTGCGCTCATTGTTCGCTCAGATAGAACTTTTGAAACTTTTAAAATAGATATATGATGCTTTCTCGAAACGCCTTTGTAGGACCCCATTTCTATGATCACTCCCCTTAGCCCCAATACACCCTCACTCTCCCCTATCACTCTTCTCGTGTAATGTGATCCGTTTTCGATTGCTCGTTGTCATGCTGACATCGAAATCGTCTAGAGCATGAGAGTCATGGGTGTATTGCTAGATTGGATCCCAGTTACAAACCGTTTGTCTGCGATTCATTTGGGCTGTTCTTCGTTTGTCAGCCGCAATCGATTGGAACGGCGATGACCGTTCGTCGTGTCTGTTTATGCCCTCACCCACTGCAGTCCTTTTGAAGCCGGAGGCGAATTCACTGGGGCTTGTCTCGATTACTTCGACCTATACCTTCAACGGCCGATGTGACTATCGCTTGCCGAATTTGGCTATTTTGAGGTGACACAAATATACAATGGAAGCGGACTTGGTGTCGGAGTCAGTCGAACCGATAATGACGATCCCCTCACTCGGGTTTGTTCCGACCCCAAACTGTTTCTGGCGCACACAAACTTATCATGAAAAGCGACATCGACTTACCTGACCCTCGTTCGACCTCACGGCATTGAACTTAGATTAATCACATTTCCAGTGGTAACCGGATGCGTGGATCAGTTGAAGATTATTGATCATTCTGATTCACATCCATGGCCTCAGATCATAATTTGATCAGAGCTCGTTTTTGTTTGAGCCTAGCCTGTGGCTACACCAACACGAAAACCACCTGTTGCTTTTCGCTGATGGGTGTGCCAAAGAAATTCATTTCTCGTTCCCAATCGTTGAATGCAAATAGGCAAAACCGAATTCCTACTATTGGTGATCTTTCGCCCACAAGAGGTGGTGACCGTAAAAGTTTCCTTTCATTCTTTCTGTTCGACTTCGTAATTGAGATGATGACGGAAGTCATCCTATCCTCTTATGAGAATATCGACGCTGACGTTTGCCCGGATAGTAAAATGTCTGACTTTGAATATGCGGACGACTGCGCTTCCGAATGAAATTCTAAGGAAGTTGTAGGCTGTTCTCCCCCCATCTAAACTATAGTATCTGCATGTTCGGGATGTGTTTTACACCTTCGAATTCTAAAATGATGTCGAAAAGCTACACTGGCACGAAGGTGAACTTTGTTCTTGGAGAGGGAAGTTCGGTGAAGTAGGTTGTCGATCAAAGATCGAGTTTTCTCCATGGCATTAAAATTGTTCCTGCTACACGTGGCTGCTGGGGACAGAGGATATTCGAAGATTGTCAATGTTTGAACGTCGTTATTGTAGCTAGTACTCCTAGAACGTTATGGGAGAATTTAATTGACAACTCTGAGGTTAGTCAAAGGGTATCAGGCTGCAGAGCTCAGTCGTTTGAAGCGGTATTTATTTTGAATAGGATATGATTAAGACGTAGTATGCATGCTCGTATCATCATCATCATCATCATCATCATCATCGTTCAGCGTTAAACAGCAAGGCAAGCCTCACTGACCGCTGCCTTTCCCCAGAGTTACACGTTTATATAAAAAGAATGAATATCCAACAGGAACAGGGAGTGGACCTACACCGGCGGGAAAAGATAAGATGCTGCTGCAGCCAACACACGGAACACAGTCTAACTGTACAAACGCACGTGGTTTCAATCATTCTGATCCGATAGAAAATGACAGCACGATCGCCACTGTTCACGGTTCACTGCCATATCCTTCAGTGTCCCTAGCCCGCTAGTTGACGAGTCTTTCGGACCCCAACCAGGAGGGCCGTGAGACACCTACTTTACCTAAGTTCGCTGTAAATTTTCTTATTCCACGTTGCCATGTCATCTGTTGGCCTCCACGTGGCTTCTTCCATTCCTTAGAAGGAACACAAAATAGGACACGATATGGTTGACGAGTGTTCGTCATACGCAACACGTGACCCAACCAGCGTAGTCTACTAAGTTGGAAGATGGGCCGTGGTAAAAGCCCATGAAGTGGAGAAATGGTATGAGAATCCTAACTAGTGGACTGTCATGGATAGGTCGAGTTTGGCTACTGGGTTCATGAAATCCCCGAAATAGGTAGCTGGAGGTTTTGGATGATATGATTAAGTGTTCTTGCTTCTGTTCCGATTTGTGATCTTACGAATTTGCCCAAATTATCATTCGGTGCTGCAAGATAGCAAAGTACATTGGTGTGTGAGGTTATTGGTCATGAAGACGATCCGAACTGAACAGACACGAACGACATTGCTACACGAAACTCGAACGTACTCTCTGTCAGTGGTGAGTCATTAGTGTTTTAAGTTATCGTTCCATCAGATACAACTCACTAAAATATGTTGACTTGCTTAACGGCGATATAAAGGTTTGCTGCTTACTTTTTCCAATTACTTCACAGACGGAGCTATTAAAATGAATTCAGGATTAACTGAATACGGTTCATCAGGAAAGTGACATCTCAAAAAGGATAAAATACATTCATGATAGAAATGTTAGGATGCAAAATAAATCTCTGTAAGAACATGTAGGGGAAAACCTTGTTGAGATGTTTACTTTGGTGCTTCAAAAGGATTGAGTTGCTTTTGACGGATGTGTGATTGCAACCTTTATGAATGTGTATGTTTCGTGCTGCGTTGTCGAAAATCGCATAACCTTGATTCATTTATTCTATACTCAAACATCATCCGTTCCGATGTCCTTTTTTCCATCTCTTTTGGCCTTTAGCGAGCGTACACTTCCACCGAATATCAATCTACAGTGCATATTCTCTTGTTTCATTCTTTTGTTAGATTTGTTCCCTCAGCATTGACGAACTGTAAAAACGAATGAAAGTGACCTTGTTTTTGTCCTTCCGCATCCACGAGTTCAACTTACCGTCATCTCTACTATCTATGTAACTACTTAACGATAAATACTCGTTTTACGCGAAACACTTTGCCTGTGGACCATCTACGCTAAAGTAAGGTAGTATTCCTTTCTTCAACCGTAATCCTAACGGTTTTGGTTCTAGCCAAATTGTCCAGTGATGTCATATAATCAAACCTTCGACAAGAGACTATTAGGCTCACATTTGTAAAATACGGCTGAACACTCCTCAGTTCTTGTTACCAAATTTTGTCCTATTCGTACGCCGCGTTAATAGCATCCCCGGGAAAACCAACCGTTGATTTTGTCGCTCTCCAGGGCACATTCTCTACGAAATAGTTTTTACTGGTAGTCCCCATTTTCTTCCGTTTACCGATATAACACACGTAAAATTTGCGGTCGTAAACAAACTTAAATTCCAGGACTGCTTTGACCAAATTTCCTAGTTAGAAATTGTGACGCACCTAAACTGTTTAATTGTCCGTCACTTTCGTCCGACTGCGCTCCCCCAAACGATAGCCACAAAGTGACCAGCAGTATGTCGTTACTTCCTATCAATACAATAGATTCTTACATAATAACCCTACGCAGTAAATCAAATTTATTCAGAACTAATTAATTTCACTAATAGCACTTAGCTAACCAAGTTCGAACGCGAAGCCTCTGCCTAGCCGAACCGCAAATCATTCTGTTTTCGCTTTAAACACTGCACAACGTTAGAGGCTAGGTACTGCGTCGGATCAGTTCGATTCCGGAATCATCCTCCTCCAAGAATTTTCTTTTACATTTTCAATGTCCAAGAGCGTTATTACAATCATAGCTATACTCTTTCCTCACAACCCCATCGAAACTTTTGATGGTCATAGCTTGCGTCATCCAATGGTGTAAGATCCACACCTGCATTTGATAATCACAAAACGCCGCTCTCGTTGTTCCAATTAAATTTACGTTCATCTCAGGCGCTTTGACTGCTGTCACACCAGATGAACTCCCCCTCCTTCACCCCACCCCACCCCCGATTTCTGGAGAACAAAGCTTGAAATTGTGTTCATCAGTTCAGGCAAATAAATGGCTTCTATTTTCTGAAGCCATTATTTTCTTCCACAAGATTTCTTCAAGCTTTGGTTGATAGCATTAGTTCCACTAATCTTCTTCATTTATCCAAGCTCTCGTTTTACTTAATCTCATCGTGATTTCTGAAATCCACTCTGCGTTTTCATTGACCTTGCTTCCAGACAATAAGGTTTCGCCCCGGCTTTCTGGTAGTAGACTCATCATTTATTGAAAGGAGTCATTTTGTGGCTCGTAAAAACCTGCCCACGTGTTATCACTCCCTGGTTTCATTAAATGCACCAACTCCTCTCATGTATCTCCTTTGTATCAACCTCACCATTTGGTGCTGGCAGCCTCACGGTTTAATCAGAAAAAGAATGATGTAAGTTTTTCCGCGTGCTCCGCATTCACTAAGACGTCATTGGTTGACTACAACATTGCATCTGTGATGGTCAATGGCCAACTGTAAACGACGGGTGAAGAACTACCAGAAACTCCAATGTTCCGCTCTGGGTCATCATATGAATCGGGTTTGTTTGAGTTCGGATGCTCTGGAATGTAACTCTGCAGAAATGGGACAAAAAAACGGGACTAACTGCATTTCCCCGGCGAAGAGCGAGTTGAGCGAATTTAGGATTTGGGCGTATGCTACTAATACTGCTACTAGTAGCACGATTTTGACCGGCTTTTATTTCTTTTACTCACACTGAAGTAGCCTTTTGGGCAAAAACAGCTTCTTTTCAGTGGTACCCCAGTTCCTAGCCAGTAACCATTCCGTGAAAGTAAGTGTCCAGTCTTAGACTTCAAAAATAAAACTAGGTTGCAACCGATTTATTGCTTAATCAATGACACTTGGTTAGCAAAATGGCTGCATTTAGTCATTTTTTTCTAATCCGTCGCACACTTCCCTTTCTAGATGGCTACAAAACTGGGCGATCAGGATTTGGCTGATGATATGGCCAAACTGCTGTTGGAACTTCCTGAAGATGAAGGTAGGATGTTAATTAACTAGTTGTACATCTTGCCACCGGAGTGTTCACGCGAGTAATTTAGTGTATCTTCCAGTCGTTCCAGCTGCAAGGTCTTAGGTTGCGCATGAATCCCGTCCAATTGTTAGCATCACAGTAGCTGACCTACTGGGCTACGCGGAAGTGGCTCGCAAAATCCCCAAACGAGTCGTATTGTTCACTCGACCAATGTTTTTCATGATGTGGCGCGTCCAGTTTTAACTCTCGCACATGAAATCCCAAAGCTTATCATCCAAACTCCGACAAGCCTATTCATGTCCTGCCATCCTATCGATGGACTTGGTTGTTATCCATATTCAGAAAATAAACGCACAGTAGGCCCGTTAATTCAAGACATCCAGTCGAAATGTGGAGCTAATTTCTTTGGTTTTAGGGCTTGTCATGATACACCACTAAATCAGAGTGGATCAGCATTTACAATGAGCAAACCGGCTGTTTCAGTCAGTCGTGATGTCTAATAAGAAAAACAAATCGATCTAAGTCTCAATCGGACACGCATGACCTGTTATACTTTCACTAATCTTTCTTTCCCCTTTCCACAGAATCCGGATCACGTGAGGCAGAAAGTATTTCATCGACTTCTTCCGAGAATGAACATGATCCTGACTAGCGTGTTACTGCTGCTGTTTAGCTGGTCGAAAGAAAATGCAAAATTATGTCGCCTGTCAAACATTTTCCTCTTCGCTCTCGATGCCTTTCTATTTTTGGAAAACAATCACATCATTTGGCCAAATTGATATCCGTGCTGTCTTATCCTGGTATTGTCATATTCAATGAGCGCAGATCAAGAAAAACGAAGCTCCCACCTGAAGTTGCGCACCAGTTTCATCCTATACAAGATGCTATCCTAGTGACTGCGCATTAGGGTAAACATTTGAAATTCCTATTGCATATTCTCTTCCGCTGAGGGTCGTTGGATGATTGATATCTATCATCTAGGTTGGGCATATCTAATTGCAAATAGCCCTACTATGTGGTCATGTATATTCTTCTCTTTGATATTGTTCACGATTGTCACCGAAGCAGTCAAGAATGAGAACTAATCGATTCACAAATTGTTTACTTGTGCTGAAAACATCACATCTTTCATCCTAGTACACATGCAACTCCGAAATAACAGACAAGAATTGGCTAGAAGGGGTCGGCTTGGGCACGTGCGGAATGAGGGTCAGTTACGGTGTTGGAAAGTTAAACAGGTGATCCACATGCTGAAAGCAAACGGGCAACAAATGTCCAGTGCCGCTTGTAAACACGACAGATAATCGAATAGGTCTCAATAGTAGATAAAGCGCAGCCTATTTTTGAGGAAACACGTACGAAAAGGAAGATACACTCGGTAGAATCAGGTCTGTTGGTTCTCAATCGTCCCAAACGGGAAGGATACAAAAGAAAAAATGCGACAAACAATTCCAAATTAGGGATTTGAACAGCGATATGTGAAAATGAAACAATTGACAAAGAATAACTGTTGCCTCACTTGCGAGCGGGCAGACAGGCACACGCCTCACAGGGGGAAATGGGCGTGCGAAAAAAAGAGCAGCACAAACGCCGCTTGTTTTTTGTTGTCTAATTAAAGTTTATTATACCGTAGGGAACGCGAGACGATTTCGTTTCGTGTGCCCTTGTAGCGTGATCAGATAGACACGTTAGACGGGTCAGTAACAGAGTGACTCGGATTTAAATCACGGAGACAACAATGAACGACATGCTCTTCTGGGTTGACATGAAAAAAGCATTCACGCATCAGGTACACAAAACCGAATGAGATTAACAACAGCATCACAATTGGAATCGAGCAATTCCCTGAGTGGTAATGACGGAATGCCGAGAACTGAAACACTCGTGAAAAAAACAGGAAGAAACTGGAAGAGAAAACAATATTTGAAAACTCGCCCCGAATTCTGAGGCAAGACCAAACCGAATGTGGCCGACTGACAGAAACGTCTGAATGCTCATCTTAGGCCCTTTCGGGTCGATGATGGCCAGGGATTAGCTAGAATAGATCTCGTTTCGGGAGAGGATTGACTCCTCATACAGTCCAAACCACGACGTATGGATCTTGAAGGAGGGATCAAATCGGGGAACTGAATCGAAAATACTAGACTGTGAGGAGTAGGTTAGAGATGATAGGGTAAACGAAAAACTACCACATGTAACAGGACGAGGATAAAAAAAAACAAGATAATGAGAACTAGATCGAAATCAGACTGTGATACTTCGGACAAAACCCATACAGAAGGAACAGGGGGGATTTGACCAGGCCACAGAATGAGTCATCAGCGAGAGTACAGATCAAAGTCAATGGGCGCTGTTGGGATGGTGATGGGGGACGACCGTTAGAATAGTGATGATGGGACTATCAAACTAACACGCAGGGACATATGTGAACATATCCATTTCCAAAACAGGTCAGTGGAAGTAAACAAATCAACTTCCGGGACGGTCATTTATCGGGATGGATACATCGGATTCGGTCTCCACACCGAGGCTTACCTGACTACCCTGGAAAAGTTCATGAAAGTACCAAGGCAATTGATCGCATGTGGCACTGAAAGCGCGTTCCACAAACAGGCCTTGATTGCACAGTGTGATCGAACGCAATTCGGTCAGAGCCATGAAAATTCGCGGCCAATATTGAGTTTGGACTGAACTCGGAGTTTGACGGGTGCAGCTAGAGAGGGACCGAGTCAGTTGAGTATTGGAGTGTTTGCGACTCCAATTCGCATATCGATTGAACGTTTCCAATAGCAAATCCTGTGTATGCTCCACCGTGTCCACATCGACCAGTTGTCCACGATCTGTAATGTGAACGGTTGAATGGGGTATGGATGCTTCATTAGGAAACATCATTGTCATTGAGACAATACAACACTCCCAGCTAGAATTTAACAAGTTTTAAAACAACGCTACTGTTCAGTTGTAATTGTGTACTCGTAGTATTCTGTGACTACAATACTGAATCCATTTTTTTCGGAGAGTGGTTTTATCAGGGGTTCTTGTACGGCAAACAAATGGTTCACCTAGTTTACTATTTCGTTTTCTAACCGAATGAGGATACAATGACCGTCGAAAACCAGTAGAGTTGGAATATTCTATTGACTTAGTCGAATTTGAGTTCGTTGGGAAAGTGGAAGAAATTAATGGGTCCGGATTAACGTCTATAGTGAGTGCTAGTTATTGTGACTATTTTTCGATGAAAGTTAGACAGTTGCACAACTGATTTGGTAGTGTTCGTTCACCATGCCCGACGATCGCAATCCTAAATGTCATTACAAATAAGTTTGTACGCGGGTCTCTAAGACAGAGGCCTGTATCGATAGGTCTTTAACGTTCCGATTGTAATAACAAATTTGACTGAAATTTTAAATAAACTTTTTAATGTTCACAATATCGTTAAAAAATCAAATAATTTGGCACGGGGCTTTGCTTGATGCCCAATCAAACCGCAGCACACTGCTGTGATGACATGATCTAAAAGGCGACCCGAAAGTAGAGCTGTAGTCGAGGTATTCGCCTATTTGGTTACCATCGTTATTCATCTGCCGACAGGGGCATAGGCCCGTCTACTACGCACGCGCGAGGTTGGTAATACATCGATCAAACTTAATCAAATGTGCGACCACGGTGAATCAGTCTTTGTGACTGAAAAGCTGGACAGCCTGTACGACTCAACGTTGCACAAACGTCACTTAAAACTTACGAGCACATAACCCACGGCGCATAAGCTCAAGTGCAGATGGTCTCTCATACTCGTCCGGAAAAAGGGGGGTCTGGTGTTTGGGCTGAAAGCGAAACGATTATTGATCGACTGCAGCGACGGTCTGGCTGGCCGTACGTTGCCGCGCTGTCTTCGGCCGACACAGCTGGTCTTATGCGATGCAAGAAACAGGGGGCAAACGGCCTACTGTTCAATAACGAGTTGAGCTTGTTTGCATTCGGAATTGGGGCTAAGTATGTTCGAAGTTTGTAGATAATTCAGCATCCGTTATGAGGATGCTGGACGAATATCATTAATGTCTGTTCGTACCTTCGTCAAGAAGCGGCACTCACGTTTTGGAAAGACTGTAAATTCAAAGTAACCTAATTGAATTTCGTTAAAATTCTTCTGTATGAATAAGTATCTAAGTTGATAAGGCCCAGTACTATTAGTGACAACAATCGAGTGACCACTTAACGTAAACACAAAATTTAATTGAGCAAGACGGTCAGGTATGAGAACATTTTACCACATTTTGATTAGATATGGGGAACGCTTCAAACCAGAGCAAGACTGCATGCAACTCAGGACGTCCCCACGTTGCAGAGAGAGGAATGGCCATCAAACTGGTGGTTAACCATGAATAAAGTGAGGTCATACCTACTAAATAAGTGCTCGCAATAAGACAGCCACAATATTGACGACGTGATGGTTTTCCACTTGGCAAGCATTATCCCGTAGACTTTCATTAGACTTCTGTGGTGGCAGGTGGCCCGTATACGAAATAGTCCCCTGTCTCATTTCGCTGATATAACAAAGTTTACGAGAAGTTAACGGACTGTTCGACCGGCCACCGACCTATTTGATTCCAAACCAAAAGTGTGTCGACGAATAAAATAGCCTATTCTGAACCGAGCGACGGAATAGTACAAAAGCCCACTACAAGAAGAACGACGAAAATGATGAATATTTCTGAGAACGATTACAACACTTCATAAAGTTATATGAAAACTGGCATTCCCATGCACCACACACTGACTATTCCGGTCTCACAATAGATCATCCTTCGAAAGTTCTCCCATTCTCCAAAATCTGTAATTGGCTGCACCATCGACACTGTCCCTGACGGAAGTTCTGTCGGTATTCGCTTGCATCACATTCCAGCCGAATACGCTTCTGCCGGCTGGTGCCGTCCTTTATTTTCGGCGTCCTTTTTTAATCTGCGGATGTTGATGTGCATACGGAAACAGAATTGCTTAGCTTGTACACTGTAGTTCCTAGTCGTTGATGTGTATCAACCTAATCATAGGCATTTTTTATCGCTTACTTAGAGACGACCATTGAGTCATTCGCGATCCAGGTTAATTTAATTTCGGAACCCTACCAATCCAGTACATCATGTGAGGGGCATCGCTCAGATTTCAGCACGGCAGTTTGTATTTTGAACGCAAACGAGAAGTGAACCGAGGGGCAAAGCAGCTGGACGAGTCTCAATCGGCCTCGGAAAACAAACGGAGGCGAAAATATGTCCATGGTTGATACGATCAGCATTCAGACAGATTCGTCGAGGCCGCATTGAATTATCAAAATATGTATATGTATCCTAGACATGCATTCATTGTTGTTTGTTGTTTGATTTTCTGCATGATGAAAACGAGTCTATTTGAAACAATCTGAGTTCGTTTGATTTGGATATGGCGACTGCATTTAGAAGAGATTGTATGACACGGGTGGGGAACTGGGTCACACGGATGAGAAGGTATGCGATCGAGATGAGAAATTGCGAAGGGAGGATAAGCGAATCTACATGTGGATCACGAAATCTTACGATCATAACTAGCATCAGTGGTGAAACATGTTTTCACCAGGTGAAATTCCCACAAGCTGTTTCATCTCAATCAAGTCACTGACTTGAAACCATTGGGCAAGAGTGAAACAATATGTGAAGCTGACAGTCCGCCTGTCAGTACAGGCGTCGTGTATTATCTTCAAAGCGTAGTTCAGCTGGCCTCCTGCGTCAGCCTCTCTCATGGCTACTTGATTACAAGTCCCATGGTCTGTTTCGACAGATTCATCTTCTGAGGCTGAGAATGTTACAAAGCGCCTCACTCAAATGTCCCTTCCTCAGATCTAGGACTATCTCAAGGTTTTTCCCCTTATTATTTGGAATTCTGAACAAGTCTCCTCCTCATGGAGAAGTCGACCGCTCAATCCAACTTTAAGGACTCGCGCAGTGACTGCGCTAACATGATGGTACTGGCTTAATCCCAATAGCGTCAAAAATACTAGTATCTGTAAGCTTGTGCACGTTGCACAACACACATGAAGAGCGATTTCACGATGAATAGGCTGGATTTCGTGCCCGTCGTGGATGCATCGTCCAAATGTTCACCCCCAGGCAGTTTTTAGATCACCAATATATTTTCGAAAGACCAACGATCATTGTTTTAGACATTAGATATAGGTCTGTACCATACCACTGTTTGTTGAGAAATAGGATGTTTGAGTAAAATGTGTCCGTCGTCAAAGAGCTCCGCTGCCACAACTCATATGCGGTTACCGCTTAAAGGCCGATTTTGTCTCTTTGTAGTCCCTTGTAGGATAGGATAAGACTGCCCCATATCCCCATTTCTGTTTAATTCACTCGTACAGGGTGTTCCGCAGAACCTACCGGTTCCATCGGACGGTGGAGTTGAGCTCTTCTGACAGATCAATTTTCGATCCACGTTATGCTTCCCATCGTCGAAGACCAGGATACTCTGGTTAGAATGGTATAAACGTGGCTCCATAGTTTCCGTATGGTGATCAGTCAGAAGTAGTGGATAATTTTGAACGTCGAGGAAGCTTCATTACAGCTCGAGGTGATGTTGGGAAATCACATCAAACATAGCGAGAACTAGAACAGTTTTCGTGAACATGTGACACCTCTGGCATCATTAGAACATCTGGCTTTCCTTCAAGATTGGGATGTCACGGTTCGTGTTGTTTATTATCACTACGAGACACGACTATTCCCCGTTCGGGACAATGTAAATCTATGTTTGCCCACCGATGTCTCCAAAAATTAACTCGAATCTGGTGTCAACTTCTGGTGAGCAATGTCGACGTGAGCCATTTGTTGAGTGATGATAGTCAACCTCTGACCGAAGTAACCGCCCTAAACCGCCTCCAATGACTGGGGCGTGTTTTGTGTTTGCCCGTTCATTGCTTACCTTCCCGTGCTCTTTCTGCACATGCTAGCCAAGACTGGAAGAAACGACCTAGCGGTCAGGCTATTGATTTGCGTAGATGTACGATGGAATTAGCTTCCACTGATGCTTCCCACGCTGTTAGTTGGGACTGAAGAGATCAAGATTGCGGTTGTTTAGAGATCCTTGTGGATACGATTTGGAATCGAATTTAGTGGCAAGTATGCTGTACGGTTTGTCTGCTGACCTCCGGTTTACCGTAGACAGTTTTGGCTATATTATGTCTTTGCTTTGGTTATCTTGGAGGGGTCGCGCTCATATAAACCACGATGCATTATGACCATGTCAACGTTTAAAAGGGACTAACAGTCATGATGAAAAATACAATGTATGCATATAATTTTCAGCCATGTTCGAATACTGTCACACATCATGCATGCTGAAACGGATTTCTTAACTGGATGACCTTGTACGCAGTGAATATTAGAACTATTTCTTAGCTTTGCTAAGCAACCCATATTCTGGTTAGCCTAAGCGGTTCAAATTTTAATAAGGTGTTTCTTACTTCAAAATGAAGCGGACAGTTTTTAACTGAAAAACATACTCGCATCTTTTTGGTTTTGACAACTGCTAACTGTGCGGTGATTCACTCTAGTCTGCTCAGCTATCTCGGAACAACGGCCACTTGGAAGAAAAGTGAACGCGCAATAGCGGATGGACCGTACTTGGGCAAGTACAAGAGTTATGTAAAAGGGCAACTCAAATCATTTTAGTTGTTAGACTTATGAACTCGAATGAGTGAATATTCAAAAATCACCAGCAGATTTGTTTATAACTGCGTGTCCAGATCCGGCCTGACTAGCGCGCTATTCCCTATTAGTCTTGTAGAAGTGTATACTCCAACAAGACGTGGCGTATGGGGTCGGCCAGAAAACTGTGCCACCATGCCCTGTTCCGTCCAATCTATTTCCAGAGGAGGATAATGAATCCAGGCTAATCTGGGAAGCCCTGTTGGTTTCATTTTTCTGCTGGGGTGTGTAAATGCTCACATGCCAATCTCAAGTAGTGGGGGATTTTAGCGGTGTCTCCAGCACCATTTAACCTTTTTTTGTTTGACTGGCATGAGGTACTTCTGAAACCGGAAAATAAGATGAACATGGAAATCACGCCTTATTTGAGGTTAGAGCAAATGGCAGAAAAACAGCCCAACAACGACGGATCTTATGGTAAGATTCGTCGGAAATCTGACTTTTATTCAGTTTTAAAGTAACAGTACAACAGACGCGTTATTATTACTTAAAATCTACGAAATGCCATAGGCTAATCAGCATCGTCTTGTCCTTTGGAACGATAAAACATGTCTTTACCACTTTCTAGTAGTCGCTTCATACTTCTAGCTCGTTGCCCGGCGAGAGCACAGAGACCTGACGGTAGGGGTACATGTTTGGTTTAGAAAATCGATTAACCAAGCACGACTCGATAAGATCTCACTCACATTTGCGCACGGAAGTCGGCATCAAACGGCTTTTTCATCCCTCTGTTCGTCAAATAATGGGATGTGGTAGAGTATGCGTCATCAGCAGACTGGTTTGGGATTAGATGATTGCGATTCTACGCGGTCACTGATGTTGATGACCTCCGTTCAATCCCAAAATGCCCCAATGAACACCCAAATAACAAAAGGGTAGAAGGACCGTCGCCAGGACGGGTCCAGGTTGCTGGACCGCCCCGGCCGTGAGTGCATTAAGACCCGTTCGGGACCAGTGCGTCTGTGATGCCAGTATGCGAATGCTCTACTTGCAAAAGATGCACGTGCGCACCAATATCCAGCACTGTTTATGAGTACGTGCGCAAGTGCGTGCGTGTGCGAAAATCGGGACAAATACCCTGAAGCGATGGGTTGAGGTTTTACGGAGTGGTCCGTTAAGATGGATTTGATGCAGTAACCGGCCTCCAAAGTGAGTGCATTAGTCATTCGATTACCAAAACAGCGATCATGCTGACCCATTCAGGTAGGGGAAGAAAGACAACCCAACAGAACACAGCACTACACCAAGCGAAAAACAGTGTTGAGGTCATCCTCATCAATACCGGACAAGATACTGAAGGATAGGCGAACAGAAGGACAGACGGGAGCGGACAGGTTCCCGCGTCTAAAATGGAAAGCACCACACGGGCAACCTGGCCGAAGAATCATTATGGAAAAACAACTCAGGCGACAAGGCCAAACGTGTTTTGCCGAAAGGCAACCAAAGACGCGGGCATTAAAGTGCAACAAAAACGTTAGTAAACTAAGCCAAGTTGGCGTCCCCCGCTAGTGACCTAAACTTCTCTCGTCCCGACGGAGATACGCGTTTCCCAATGTTTGTTTTCACACATGGAGGCCGCCGTTCAGGTGCACGGATAGAACAAAATGTGTTCTCTAGTACCTTCAATAGTTTAAGAACAAAACGCTGCCTCGCAACACAATTTATGGATCATCCCCGCATTTTGAAAGCCGCAAAAAGCTTTGGACGATCTGACTAGTTCAATATTGTCTGGATGTACTTGATTTGTAACGAACCTCTTGCAAAGAATCCTGTGAAAAAGGATGACAATTACGAGGGTCTTGACAAGCCTGGAAAAAGTGTTCTTGCAAAAATGTGGATTACCGTAGCAAATGACTAGCGCTTTTTCACATCACAGTGTGAAATGTTTTCAACTGAGTGTTAGACGGCGTTAAAACCCAAATGTCGAGCAAGAAGCGATTGATTTAAGTCATGTGACCAGTAGGTCACACTGAATAGCGTAGATAGCCGAAGCAATAGATGTTTGATTTTGAATGAGTCTTGGTCACCCAGTCAACTGGATATGGCAATTATGCATCCAAAAGGTAATCTTTTCATCCCCACATGGTTTCGCACAGTTTACTAGCCGGGATTTACTTTTTTATTACTCTAATGTATACATAAAAATTTGATGCTCGTGTGGACAACGAACGTTCTACTCGTTTCTCATTCTTATGATCAATTGTTCAAGTATATCGGAAAAGCATGCAGCCATATCAAAAGCTGAATGGAGAAGTCACGGAAAAGCCTATCAGCATATCAGAAGCATGATTATAAAGCGTCCTTAGATTTCCTAAATAGCAGTTCTCTGGCGTTTAGCTGACAAATGCCAAAAACAGTGCGCAAATGAAACTGTCGCACGTCGTTCAACTAGCAAATTAATTTGTCCGTTGGGTAGATGAACAACGGTTGACAAAAATGAAACGTTCATTGGTGCAATAACAAGGGAAATTCGGTATGGCCTTATCACCATGTGACTACAATCAATCTATTCGTCCTCGTCAATTTGACTTTAACAACTTTTAACCTTTGTATGACTGTATACCTGCAATTTGGTTAATGATTCGTCCACAATAAGGATAAACGAACTCGGTTCAAACAAAAATAACCATACCGTATGCCAAACATCAATGAGCTAACTCTACTGTTGGGATATTGTTAAAGACCGAACAGTAGTAGTAGTCCGTGTGTGACGTATCATCGTTCATCAGAGAAGTCCAAATGGATTCTGAACCTGACCATCGCGGGTTCCAAACCCCACGACCAAACGTTGCCACGTTTTGGGAGCCTATAGTGCACCACGCCCCCAAAAATTGAGCTTTATCGTATGGCCAATACAGAGTAAAATACTGGTCGGTATTACATTCTAGTAGCCAACAGTGGATTTTATTGCGAAATTTGTGCGATCCTTGGTTGATCTACCAACCCATAACAAACAAATTGTTCCCTTTGCTTTTATCCTGGGGAAGCTACACTTTTATTCATCGTTGTCCCATACTTTACACAAAGAAGGAAATGTATAATCCTTGTATAACCATGTGACAGTTGCTCAACGAAAAGCCTAAGAAATATAAGCTAATAAGGACGATCAATGTGACATTAGCTTACGTTTTATGTATACTGGCTTACTTAAATAAACACCCAACGGATGCCGATGTCACTACTTTCAGTCAGATAGAATACTCATTTCACAGGTCATTACGATTTCGGGCTAGTAGGAGTGCGACGAAGTGTCGTGACCCTGTTGGAATGATTGGTGTGAACTGCATAAGGTTTTAGCTTATCTATTAAAAGAAACCATTACAACTTTGTTTATCACACCCGATTGTAGAATAATCTTCAATCTTTATGGTGGATAAACTGCCGTTTGTTTGTGATTTAAGTATTTTCGATCCCCCTCAGTTGTTCAATTGCAAAGGCCATATGCATGTTGTACACCGGGATAAGCTGGGATTGTGTGATCGATGAACTTCGTGAATGCACCCATTCTTCCGATCAGGTTTTCAAATGGCTGTTCAAAAATGAGTTCCAAATTACGCATTCCGCATTGCATTCAAACTTCTCGCACGATTATTCTGGTGGATTAAAGTAGACCTAAACTGTCATCAAAGTGATCTCCTTTTTCGAATCACGAAATTCAAGATCTGGAAACAACTAATGCAGTAAGCTGATTTATACCGCTGTTGCACTTGGAGTGTGGAAATAAAAGCCAGTTTCAAGGAAAAACATACCAGGAGACATGAGCAGAATAGCTGCCATCAATGCGACCTCAGTCTGATCAATTTCCAACCGGGCAAGTTTGAGCGCCACCGCGCGGATCATCTGCGCGCACTTCGCATCGGATACGCCCAACTGAGGATAGGTCGAGTTCGGAATACCCAAAGCCACGCTGCCATGATTACCACTCGACTCGTTCGAACTCCCACTGGTTGATTCAATAAGCCCTTTTTGTCTAGCATCCAAACTCATCACATAAGCCGCACGCAAAGTAATGACATCTAGACAACATCCACGGAGAAGGCGTGTCTGATCGTCTGCGCCGAGCTGAAAAATAGAAAAAATATTCATGCTATACAACATTCTAGATGAATCGAGGTAGATGCATTTGTGTGGAACACATGTACCTCATTCATGAAAGTTTTCGATCACATTATTTCATAATATTGTTGAGATGGAGATCGTGTTACATATTTCGGCTGACAGTTCTCTAAATTAATTTTATCCACGGATTTTTCCCGGTCGAATTTTCCTGACCCAAGCATCTTTTGGATAAATAAAATAACCACCACTCGTTTTTCCCCATGTCTTTTTGTGTAACAACGACACGTCTCTACAAGTACCACAAACCGGTCCTGGTGCCGATTGAGCCGTACACTTCGGGAAGGACAAGGACTGATATTATTTCTCTTCTCTTAATTGCACACTGATTGAAACGAGTCAAAATGGAACGTCTGACGATTCAATCTTGACACCTTATGAAATTTCCTGTGCCGATCCGATGGAACACGACGCTCACGTGTACATTAATGAATACACACGAGCAGTACGTTAAGGATTCTAGCCGGTTAGGTCTGAGCTTTGGAGAGGGTAGGTCACGCAGAGGTGACCTCGGTTGGGTACGACACAACACACTCCGCACCATATTTATCAAATCGATCGAGTCGGAAGTGTTCAGGTCATTATACGCTCTCTCTCACACACACACACACACACACTGTTTGTTTGTTTCCAATAGCTGCCGCTAAGCTTGGGAACGGGTACATGTGCACGTACGCATGCTGCTACGCGAGATAGGCTGTCTCCGTTCCAGCTGTTTCGCTGCCCTGATGTCCCCGCGAGCGAGTGAAAAATGACTTAGCCCAAAACAGATGTGCGTACACGTGTTTTGTGCGTTTTACTATATCGTATTCACATATCCACCTCGTCACGTAAACCAATAGTGGTAATGGTGTGTCACGAACTTGGTACACTCCAGTTTCGGGTCGAGAAACACGATTCTAGTGTGTTCGCAGGTATACAGCGCACACGCCCACACGCACACACACATGCACACGACGACAACAGCTGCCAAACTGGTGACCCGTATTGACCGTGCGTATGTCATAGGACAAAGTAGAGTTTCGTCACCCGCTTCGTGACGCTTTCAACGCCCTTCTAGAGGAATGCACACTACCACTACCGATGTGGAAGAGATCACAATGACTTTGTATAGCATATCACATACTTAAACGAGGTAAATCACACTAAGCTGACGGGCATCACCATGGCTAAACTAAACGGTGAGTTGTGGTCAACACTTTGGGATGGAGTCGTGTTGGTGTCCAGCACTGCCAACGATGGTACCAACCTACCGCAACTCGGTGTCTCAGTACAACTTAAGCAAAGTGGTCGTTGCTTGGATGATTCAAATCAAAACGTCATATCATGCCGAGATGCTTGCGCACCGGAAGTTAGTGAACGAAAACAAAACTGGATGACTGTAGTTTAGGAAAAACCAACTAACACACCAAAGTGTACGGTGCTTCCCGACGCATCTGTTAATCAAATCTTAGTGCGAAACTGCCTTATAAAAATTAGTTAACATTTGGAAGCTTCTACTCCCTAGATCGAGCGCTTAAAAATGCGATGCATTCATCAAACATCAGTGTAATAAGGTTACACAAGCACTAATTTCAATGGAGTGTTAGTCGATACCCATACTCATCCGAATGCAAAACCTATTTGGACGGCCAAGAATAACACCAACCGTTTCTATTTTTTCATTGCACCAGTGGGTCTAGTGGAAGGAGCGTGTTCGTAGCCCCTGGGGCCCACTATGGGTCCGGGGTAGACGAACCGGAAACCGCATACGAACTCAACTTCTCAGGTGGGATACCGAATCGGGAGGGACTGAATAATCGTTCATCAAAAAATCACGTTTAGGATTCAAACCTCGGATCCTTTTGAAGGAAATATAGGCTTAATTAACTTGATCACTGCCGGTTGGTGTTTCAGCCGTGTAGTTTCCAATTGATTATTGACTGTATTACCTCAGTGATATGAAGGTTCCACAAATTTTTCGTGTGATAACGCATTTATGATTTTGAAAACGAGCTATATTCACACTGGTCGAAACCACAACAACATGACCGCAACTCCCTAGCCTAGGTGAATTTCGCGATGCACTCCCATGCCAGCTGTTTCTTTTTAACGAAACAAGCGATCAGGGGGAAGTGCCATTAATTCTCACAGTCGCCGTCATCCACTAGTTTATGGAAGAATCTTGAAAGTGCTCACACGAATACTCCATGTCTCGGAACCGTACAACAGAACTGAACGCACTGCAGCACAGTACACACGACCTTTCAACTTCAGTGAAATATCAGGCTGACG
>LUCM01002923.1:93009-140892 GCA_008360955.1 Fasciolopsis buskii | reverse complement strand
CACAGGCGAAATCTGCTGCCAAATGCATAGCCTGATTGACTTGATTTCACTGTTTATATACTTTGCTACTCGTCGGAGGTCCTAGTTCCTCGGATAGCTTCTGTTTATTGCTGTTGCGAACAGCGGAATCATAGATGTTGGACTTTCAATCGGGCTTGTGGCCTGCGTCGATGGCCGTTGAGCTGCAGCGGAAATCGCACTAATACTAACGCATGGTCCGAATCGATGTACGTGGTACAATACAATCTACAGTTCTTGACAGAACCGCGCCAACGTTAGCATACAGCAATATGGTTGATCTGACTCAGACCACCTATCGAGTTAGAATGCCATGTCCCAGTACGACATGAACTGTGTCGGAAATTCGTACTAGATAGGAATAGGTTATTGTCTGCACAGAATTAGAGAAGTCTTTACCCGTTATCTGTTCCCGGAACAGACAAGTCCCATTTCCTACCTAAACAGACTTCCGATGTACTCAGTTTCCCAACTTGTGCATGAAAATCACCTCAAACCACCGCAATGTCAGAGTGTTTGCTCTTCCGAACAAGAGTGACGAGGTCATTGTAAAGCTCGTCTTTCTCCATGTCAGTGCTGCAGTCAGTGGGAGCGTATGCCGAGAAAACAAATAATCTGCGCTTAACACTACTGTCCTTTCAGACGCCGACTGATCCCTGCAGTCTCATGGCGCACAAGCGACTGTTGACTGGGATCCAATCTAAAAGAGCTGCTTCAGCCTTCTCGCTTAAGATTATTCCCACACCGCGTTGACCCACAGCTTGAGCTGCTTCATCTCCTGAAGTGCGAAGAAAATATCTTGACGAGACGTTTGGTGCAGTTAGTTGAATTACTCTACTCGAATCCTGAATTCGTGTTTCACTCACGCAACAGACATCAATCGAAAGTGAGTCCACTGTCACAGCCAAACACGCCTGTTGGCCAGCCTGCATTAAAGTGCGCACATTGAAGGAACTGAGATTCAGAGGCTGACGAGGCTTGAGAACGTGCGAACTAACGGACTGAAAACCACTTACTACATTATTTGGCAATGAACCGTTGCGAGTATCGGGCGTGTAACCAGTGGAGATACTATGGATAGGCAGAAGGGGCAAACAGATTGGGTTGACGACAGAAGAAACTGGTTGAATAAAAGAGAGGGAACAAGCCAGAAGTGAATCGGATTATCTGAGAATGCTCTTACAATTTAAGCTATCCTGGTCATGGTCCTCGAGCTATCGACCTTAGGATGCTGCAACTTGTCGGGCATTAATAATTGGGCATGTCGAGGACAGGACTTTTTGAAATGACTAACGGTGCAGCTGCACAAAACCAAAGATTAGAACCAATTTCGAAACCCTCAGATAGTACGATGGGCCGAACGTTATTGTTAATTCATAGCAGAAATCAAAATATCTTAGAAACAACACGGCCAGTGAAAAAAGGACAGAGTCCGACTGAAAATTAAGCTCAGCCTCAGTGCGCATGATCAAATTACGCAAATTTCGCTGGCTTATGGTGTGTGAAATGGTTGAACATTCTTTAAGATGGCCCCAAAGCTCAGCCGGATAGAGGACACCTGGTAGTTGAGCACTGATTCGGATCTCGCAGGGATCAAGGACTATACGACTTCCCACTTCACAAGAGCTAGCGAGCATATCCATAACTGTATATTTTCCGTGGTAAGATAAATAATATTTCAGATCTACGGGAGCGACACTTTAGTAAACCAAACGGACGACAGGTCCGAACTGTTTTTACATAATTCTGAATAGTGTGGTAAACAGTGAAGTTGCAGTTTGATCTACTCAGCATCTCAAATCTGTCAGAGTATTTAAGAATTTGGCTATTTCGAGGATATATCTCTTTGTTCATGCGCTTACAATACGCCTTTGTGATGTGTCGTATATACTGAAGCACATCGATCAAAGAAACCTGGTACAATCTGCATCGTGCTACAGAAAAGGAAAGTAAGACTTTGGAACTCACCAGTCCAAATCCAGGTACCAGTTTGGCGAAAGCAACCAAACGGGCGATAATTGGTTCTATCAGAGTAGAAATGTTTGATGATGACGGTATAGACCGGAATGCTGTTCCAGCATCATCAATGTCAGCATGAACCTTACTCTTCTCAGAGGGTAGCAGCATTTCTCGATACGCTTGACGAATCGAATCAACCATCTTCTCATCGTCCTTTGTCCACGCATATTCCACATTCGGAGGCTGAACTCGCGCAATAGGCTTAATTGGTGCTTGATGTTTTACCGGAGGTTCAGGAGGTCGACTAGGTACTGGTGCCGGTCCAGTCAGTTGTGATGAATTAACTGGTTCCGGTGGGGCTGGCGGTAACATCAGTCGGCCTGACGGCTCCGACATGCTTTGTATGGGATTTGCTACTCCCGTTGGGGACTGCGCGTTTTGGGGTGTCAAGCTGAAACAAACTCGTTTCGCTTCCACGACAGGAGCGGTTTGAGGAATCATGAGAATTGAAATATTTGGATCTTCTTTCATAGTTACGGGATCAAAACTGTGAGCCGCGAATGGTTGCAAAAGCGGTTGATACGGCGGTGGGGTTGTTGTATTGACAACTGCAGTGAATCCCGTCGATTGTACTTGTTGAATCGGATGCGGGGCTACCATGCGTGACCAGTAAATCGTATTGGGGGCCTCGAACGTTGATTGTGTGAACGATTGCCAAGGCTGTTCTGTTGCATACAGATGTTGACCAATTGTTTCAACGAGCGGCGGTGCCACTGTGACAGAATGATCAGTATCTCGGGGTGTGGTTTGTAACTCTGGAAGTTGCGGCGTCATACAAGTTGGACTCACGAACATCGTCGGTGCACCGGTTAGTGATGAGTGAATATTATTCATGGACGGGGTCGAGCTGGTTGCCTCGGCTTCTGCACGTTTGCGAGCTCGGTTAGCTTCAATAAGACGACGTTTCGCTAACCTCTTGTCTTCATCGAGCACCACTATTAAATAAGAGCGAAGTAGAAAATGAATCGTAAGTTTGCCGGAAATAGCTTCCCAGGACAACAAAAGATATATCCAAATAAACTACAACTCACGATCTTTCGCCATACCACCACGTATGCATCGATCAAATCGACACTTTTGACAACTATTCCGATTTTGTTTATCCGACACGGAACACCGGTCTTGAAATTTACATGTGTACACTAATTTCTTTTGTATGGAGCGTCGGAAGAATCCTTTGCATCCTTCACATGTCATGGCACGATAGTGAAATCCGGTTGCACTGTCTCCGCAAACCACACAAGGCTCGGGACCACTGGCAGGATCCATGTAGCTTGGGATGTACGGTTCTTCTAGGAACAGAAGAGACAAACAGATTCAGATGATTCCAGTAAGATAAGGAACCGAGTGCATGTTCGGTATTGTCGAACTATTCACTATTACTGTTATTACAACTAGTATTATTATTGTTGTGCATTTTATTATTATTGAGAGAAAGATACATTTGAAGGTTACATAGAATACAAAAATAAATATTATCCAAACATCCCTTTCACTGATGTTTATCATATTCTCGTCACCGAACGTATAGGATTTCGCTTGAGCGTCACAGTAAAAGGGGAAAATAGGCGTCAACCTCTGCACTCGGAAACGTTCGGTCCAAATATTCAAATTTCCAAGAAGCATAATTAACCAAAGGCGAGGGAATTCGGGTTATTGCTACTCAGCCGTCGCGGTTATCGTTGGAATTGGGAAATCGGCATTCTCGAAAAAGCGAGGTACCCTAACGAACGCTTTTCCAATAACTCCGGTAGAAATTGCAGACTGTCAGGTTAAAAGGAATGTTTATCCCATCGTCCCAACAATGAAGTATAGGACTTAGTGCTCTGTCCCAATGGAACGATTTTTGTAATACAGACACAACAGAACTGACAGCAATCCTCAGGTAACTCATGTAGCCTTTATAGTTCAAATCTCAGGATGTCGCATTTGATCAGTTCCGAACAGATGATGATTACGTGGGCGCAAAATGTTAAGCAAAAACTTCACTTTACACAAGTCGGAAAGAGTTGACTTTAAAGACAATCAAAATATCATTTTACACTGGTTTCGAATATTTACGGAAACACCAAAATAGTGGAAGGACTTAGTAGATCAGAATTCAGTCTTTCTTTATCCACCTCAAACTGATGCCGCAAATACTACCGAACGCAGCTTCAAAGCGGGAATTTGCACTGCCACATTCCACATTCAGAATTTGATCCCAACATTGCGCGGTTTTTCGTGTAGTTCACATGGTTCATTTTTTTCAACACGATAAGCTGTTTGCCAGGTACGAATACTCAAGTTCCATTTGATACAGATGAATTTTGAAACGATCAAAAAGATCGAGTATCGGACATTCGGGAAATAGCCACAGAATCTTTCTAGGTTACGTGCTTCAGAGGATATGAGAGAAGAATCCGTGAGAATAATTAATCCGCTCATCGAGGAAAAGATTTTTATGTTCTTGAGCGCTCAACGGATTGCCATTTTCAAGCAGCATTTAGAAAGACCAAACAAAGTTATCATCGCGTAACTTCGAAAAGCCAGAGTGGAAACCAAGTTAAACATACTTTATTGTTAATCGTCTAGTGAAAAGAAAACAAAGGACATGAGCAGGAAACATTTTCTAGATGGTTAAAGCCCTCTGTGTGTGTTCCCTTGTGTTCAATAAATAGTTTTAGCACGAACTACTAAATAGCACCAAACGGCAGCTCAGTTCAGTTCGGATGGCCATAAAGTTTGCCTCACCACACTACAAATTAAACAGAATCACTGAGGAAAAGTGAAACATCCACCCATTAACATTGACTATAACTACTATGTAGAAAAGATTTTGAATGTTAGAAGGTCACTGACTGCGATATCAAGCTATATCATCTATTGTCTCGAACCGCCTCCTGAGGGCATTTCGTGGACACCAACGCGGTAGTGCAGCTGCACCAGTGCAAGTTAGTCTATTCGTTAAAGCTTTCATCCTTTTTACCTGTGTCAAATGCGGATAGGCCTATTTCTATGATCAAACCCATGACAAAACTGAGAAGAAACCGTGGTGATAGGCGATCCTAACGAACACCACTTCTCGTCGTGAAACACCTCCGTAAGCACGAACTCGGTTTTAACCGTTCGCATACAGAGATTGGATAAGGGGAATGAAAATCTCTGGCATACCCTTCAATGAGAGGCAATGCCACAAAACTGCACGATCGACTGAGTTGAATGCTAATTTCGAATCAAGAAAGACTGAAATTGTGGGTCTGCGAAAATTGAAAATTTGGTCAATGCAACCTGCTTGGTTCTCACGCATACAAATTTCACGAGTACAACATAATCGGGGAAGAATAATATCCGCGAGGAGTTTGGATGCAATGCTTACTAAACTAATTCCTCTGTCATTTTCAAATGAGGGTCTATCACCTTTCTTGTAAATCGGTACAATCACCGATTCACACGAGTCCTTGGGAATTTCTTCCCTTGTTCAGGAGTATGCTAGGGGTTTTGGTAACTTCGATGGCTGGCGGCAGTCCATTTGGTCCAGCTGCCCTATACCTTTTAAGAAAATCTATCTCTTTCATCATCTCCATTTCCGATGGAGGGCTGGTATGCCCCTTTATTGGTTCATTGTTTTGCCTAGTGTGAGGGGTAAACGAACCGGACAATTAGCAGCCGGTCACCAGTGGTTCACAAAACGGGTTCTTATTTTCGCAGAAATTTGTCCGGCCGAATACCTCCTCTGTGATCTGCACTGTGCGGCGTTATTGACATTTTGAAAGTTTCTCTTGTCAATTCTGTCACTTATCGAGTTCCAGCTCTCGAGGTCTCATTCCCATCTTGCAGACTCACTCATTTGGATCTCCCCCTTGAAGGAGCACTGCACCGGCATACTACAGGTCCTCATTTTGACATGAGCATCCTAATTATATTTTGTATTCAAACAACCTGTGGAAGTGAAGTTGGAAACAGAACTCGATGGTAGGAAGTGCTCGTTTTTGTCGAAATTACTGAAAATGACAAAGGACAGGAAACTGTGCACACAATAAAACACTCCCATTTTATCTCATACTGATTCCGTCTCGTCTATATCGCCCCTATCCTACTGTCTATTTTGTAAGGCTTAAACATTAACCAATATGGCAGTAATAATAATTGTTTTCGTTTTGACAGAATATTCTCGCGGTCAATGCTAGAAAATCATTTAATGAAATAATTCACTGTGATATTATCGCTGAACTCACCATCAAGAAACCTTGGAAGCACTGTGCAGCCATTTCTTCCTTGTCAGGAATCAGCAGCAGCACGGCGCCCGAACTGGGACGCGAAACCCGGACGAACGATTATGAGTCGAACGCCTTAGACATTACGACAAGGCTCTGAACAGTTCTGTTGAACTTTACTACATGATATTATCGTTTTCTTCATTTACGAAATTCTCGGTTAGGAAATACTAGCATCGAGTTTCTAGCATGTAGTTATCTAGTGAAGAGAATTATTTGCCGATAGATCGTAAATTGCGAGTTACTACAGAACACTTCTATCTTTGCAAAATGCAAGGTAATGTATCAATCAACACAGAGGGTGCCCGATTTACCAATTGGCTGAAATGTCAACCGGGAACTTCACTGAGCACACCTACTGACTCAGACAGCTGAAACGGCTAAAGATCACAATGGTCCTCTAACGGATTTGCCCGACGTGAATCGATCGTCAACTGGCACAGGTAGAAATGACCCCATGGATTGAGTCAACTGACCCAGACAAAGTCTGAATGACCGGCCTTGTCGGGTCGTCAATAAACGAAAAGAGAATTTGACGGTCTGTTTTTCTTCCTCTGTCGATGTGCGCGTTTGCGCGTGTGTGTGTGTGTATGTACGCGTTGCCTCAAGATGACCCGGTGGAAGCTTGTTGACGAACAAAATAGCCAAAGTGACTGAGTGTTCAAGTTGTCTCACTGTCTGCAGATTGTTGTTCACTGATGTGTTCGGGTCAGACCGGGAATAGAACGCAAGGGAAATGATACATAGACAGACGCTTAGCTTGGCCTCAAGCACTTCCATATGAATTTGCTGATGTACGATCGTTTGGCTCGTCTGAGACACAGAGAGCATATCGAAAACAGCGATGCTTTGTCTGTATTCTGTACGCGCAGGTGACGGTCATCTACGGTCCGAATGTTTTTGCTGCATATCCCGGTTGAAGGCCGCCATTCACAGGAATGGTAAGAATACACGTTTGTGCGTACACTGATGAGCATGCGCACACATTTAACCAAAAATATAGAGGGGGTTCCAGCCAGCTGATCACTATGTCGAAATGCGTTTGAATAGAAATAAATAAATGAGAAACTAGACGAACGTGTTGACACGTGTACGAATAAACAAAACTGACGAAAAACTGCTGACCAGGTAAGACGGTCAAGAGATTGAAGAGACAGCAAAAGGTCCATGCAGATGGGTCTGTACAAAATAATTTATAGTTAAGACCTACGTATGAATCACAAATCCCGGATTATGTGATGGGCGACAGCTCTCGGGATAGAAGTTAGTTAGAAAAATGATGGAAAACTAAAAGCGGTTGCACTCAGACTTTATTTTAACACTCCAGAAGACGGTGGTAGACAAAAATCAATTGAATGTTGGAGACATGCGGAACTGATGTCCTTCTCTGTAAGTTGCTACCAAGATGTCTCTCATCTGGCGACTATTCATGTGTCAAACACAAACGTTCAAACTTAGGGCAACGTAAATGTTCTGCCATCCCCTTTCAACATTCAGCAGTAATTGATAAATGGGAACAACGAACCATGAATAACATTGTTTCACATACCAACCACTTCATTCGGATTGTGCCATCATAATGCTGCATCAATCAACTTTAAAAGAGTACTTCAAGGCAAACTAAACGATAGAATGCAACGGGGAAAGTGGAGGAAAGTCTACGAAGTCCAAGAGATAGATATCGGAATCCAGCAGCAATCCCAATGATATGATGGAACCGCGGGAACACAGCACACTTGCTTCAATCTTGGTGGTAAAACAAAGGAGTAACCAATATCCGTGTTGTGCAAACTGCGACAGGAACACTTTGGCTGTTATTTCCGTCAACCTTTTTCAAGGCAGACTCTCCATTTAGTTGATCCTGATTGTAAGCTAACCTCAACATTACGCTAAACGGTTCATGATAACTAACTTGATTTTGTGGAAAGCTTTCTTTATTGGAGTGAAAAAAGATTACGTAGTGACAGTCTTCATGTTAGCTGCAGTAGTCCGTTTTGGATTAGTGTATCAAAATAGAGACTGCCCTTATATCACTGGTCTATCCACAACTTACCAGAACATTCGTGAGAAAACTGTTGAGATAAGACCGAATCACTCAGGGATCTCATACGTTATTCAAAATTCCTATAACCGATAAACAAGTCGAAACTTTGAGATCAGCTCTTTTGCATGATGACGATGATGCTGGCAAAACATATTAGGATTCATTCCATCGATATACAGCCGTAGGTTTGTTACGCCCGGCACGATGAGAAGCAGTACGAAATCGGCTGGTTCGTATTTCAAGTTCGGGCGATTACGTTCGACTTTTGCACATTTTCGATGAGTGTAAGCGATGGAGTTTATAACATAGTCGCCAGAACTGGAGGAACCAGCTATTATGAAATTGTGGCCTGGTGGGTTATGGGATCAAGCTAGGTCCCAATAATCAAGGCGCGGCAACTAGCCGGACATAGCCGACTAACGCGTTTAGACATGCCTGTCCAAAAGCGGCCAACTGACATGTGCTGACCACTAAGGGGGACCAGCTAGTTTCCGTTTGGCATTCACTGGCTAACCCATCAATGGAACTGCATAACAAAGCAACCTCAAGCATGTCCTTATTGTCACACTTGTGCAACGGTTGCTAGGTCTTGAGCGATCAAAAAGGTAAAACCACGCCGCTAGGTTTTTGCAGCCCCAGCTAGTGAACTTCGGTGTATCACTTGCTGATTTGAGAAAGTGCAATTTGTATACCGAGAGGTTTCGTCGCGCAATTCATTTAGTGAAGCTAATAATTTTACAATCTAAATCGAGACTAGAAAATAAAACCCTTAGACTAAAACACCGAGTTAGGGCTTAAAATGAGTTAGCGAGGGCTACGGAAGATTAAAATTTCGAATGTGCCTTCGAATTTTCCTGAAGTTTCCCAGTAACATTTAGCCCGAGGAATTAGACAAAATTTATGACAAACATCAAACCTCGCAGACGCTCATAACTTGATTGTTGTTGGTTCCACTGCAACACGAAACTACGTCTCCTAGTTCCTGGCTGCACTGTCATGGGAACACGCTAATTCAAGACCAGGTTAATGTGTTTAGAGCTTCATTACAAGGACGTCTTGCAAAGTTGTGCTGCGTGAAGCAAAAAAGGTGCAACATATTGCTAGAATAACCTGTAAAATTGCTTCACTAAACGTCACAGTGTGTGCTCGATAAACTGTCCAAAACTGATTTACCGTCTACAATCCAGTGGTGTTTTGAAAAAAAAATTGCTAGTATCGAAAATGGCATCTCCCATCCCACTTGCCATCCGGTGGATAGAAACGGTTTGAGATTCATTTCCAATTTAACCGTACCACGAGTATGAATGACTTAACCCGGAAGCACTGAAAATATATTAGTGCTGGATATTGTATATATATATATATATATATATATATATATATATATGAAGCAAATCAAGTCAGACCATAAGCCAAATTCATTTATCCTGGATAAACTACCATCAGCTGAATGTCCGGTGGTACATTGTGCTATCATAATCACTTTCACCTAGGCAATGCAGATATCGGTATCATATTCGAGGTGTGAGATGTGGGTGCCACTAAATCAAACGGAGGCAACACATACAAGTAACTAACTGATTATCAGGACCAAATAATGTGAGGAGTGTATCGAAAAATGAATGAATGGTTCTAATTGTGAATGATATAATGTTAATAACAGCGTTGTTGATAGATGCAATGCACCAACGTTTTGACTACCGTGAGCAGCAATAAACATGTATACAAACACCTACAGCCACACAAACACGTCTGTGTACATACATCAATGGAGTCAGTGGATCCTTGACGGCGCTGATAGAAAGGACAAGGGTGAGCGAAAACATATGGTTTGTTATCCGAATATGCGTGAATGTAGACAGTGACCATAAGAGTTCGTTTCGATGCTGGTGTCATATTAAACACATTTTTGGGCAATTCATATTGCGTGCATGGCTCTACATTCAAGAAATGTTTCATTCTTTCGGGATGACTTCGTAGTTAAGATTTAGCCAATAGATAAAAATGAATCCAACGAAAAATTTGGTTTAGTTGAAAAAAATTAGGTTCGCAAACCTCATTAAGGTCTCGGTATTACAACAGAAAACTACACTTTTCCAAAATGGCATTTGAGGCTGGTAATTCGGATCGCAATTATAGTGTTCATTTTAATTCGACCTGTTGCTGCTGGACCAAGGTTACAAGTTGCAAATCACCTGTTCATATTACTGAACTACGTTAATAAGTCACATGCTGTTTCAGTTTAGACCACCAGTTCACCTAGGGAGTCAGATAACCTACACATACTGTATCTCGTAAGGATGCAGGTTGTCAGAAAATACATCCCTAGTTCAAGAGTCACCCTGCGTAGTAAACCAATGTAGTTTGGCTCATAAAAGGCAAGGCTCTTACATTGTAGTGCTTGCTTTACAAATTAGGGATAAAACCCGTAAACTAGGTCGACTGTACCAAACGATAGGCAGGAACTTCTAAACGATGGCCAGTATCTATTAGAGGGTAACCAGAAGCTACTTGGCCAGGGAAGGACCTGAGATGCTGTCATTGGTTTTCTCACCAAATTAGTGATAAGGCGATATATGCCAGGAATCTAAGCAAAAATCTTGCTGGAATGGTGTTAGTAATGCACTGGAATGCATATACTTTTCACAACTCTGACGAGGGGTCACTGCGATTTGAAGACGGCGAATTCGATCACCTACGGATTCCAACGTCTGATTAGTTATAAAACTCATTCAGGAGACAAGAGTATGATATATAAACTCATCGCCACAATTAACCCCGTCGAGTTCGTCCGAAAACCGGGGTTATTTGTTAACTTAGTTTAAGCAAAATGGATCTTTCCCACTCCAAATGGAGCAAGTCAGGGATACAAAGTATAGTAATGCTCTTCAGAAATGGACTGCATCAGTGGAAAATACAAAAATAGGTTAACCATTACTGGTAGTAAGGTTCTTATTCGTCCGCGAAGCTCGTCATAACTACGCGGGTTGAACTGGGACGAAACAAAATAAGGGGGTGGGAACACCGTGCAGAACAACCGCCGCAGACTAAGGCTTGAATTGAAATGATGTTCCAGTCATGATTCGCAAGATGAATCACCCACTCATTCAGTCAGCTACCCAAGTGATTGTACGCTTTCATTTGGCCACCCATGCTCGCGTGTATAGCTAAGGTCATTTCATCGAAGATCATTTCCACCAGCCGCCCCAAACCAACCACTTTTCCAAACGCGCACAGCATACAGAAGGCGTGGCTGTTGAAGCATAAACAACGCTGTATTGACCTTTGTCCACCACACGCATGCGCACGCACACATTCAAGATCTATGGTCCTAGCCAGATGGTTAATGTGCATGTATGTGCATACTAGCCCATCTGCCATGCCATTCCATTCATCGGGGGGAACAGCAAGACAACCGATCGATGGCACAAAATCTCGATGACCGTTCGCTGTAAATTCGACCGTTGAATAAAAACCACGAGAACGAAATGCCTATTCGGCGATGTCAATCAACACCAAGCACTTGAATGCAATCATTTTTTGTCTTTCATTTTATTATTGATAAACCTGCATTTAATTGTCAGGACGAGGGCTATGGTCACTGAAAGACTCCCGAAATGGGGAAGTGATTGTAGGTGGGTCCATCTACGTTCTGTAAAAAGGAATTAGGCATTCTCAACATTCTGGTCCAGTTGTCATAAATGAATTTCTTTTTTATTTTTTTTACTTTTATTGAACTAACGGTGTACGCCATTTTTAGGAAGGGCCGCAACCAACAGAGGGCACCTAAGTGGGAAAGTTGATCGACGGTGTAAGGATTAGAACCCGCGACTTCCACATCCAAACGCCACGACCTTATTAGTTAGGTAACTTTGTATCGGTATCGAACACGACTTCGTTACCACCATTTGTCAGTGCATTTTCAATCAAGAACTCAAAACCTAGATACGCATTTTACCTTGAACATTAGGCAACAGTCCGGTTTCACGAGGTGGATCAAGCGTCTACCATCGAAATGGTCAAAAGGTTCTAATCCCAGACCTACCGGTCACTTTGATGGTAAACAGCAACTCGCTGTCACCCGGCTCGTTACCACACCTGGCCAAATGTGACCTTGTGGTTCTAAGGTTCAGAGTCAAGGTTGCAGGTCCCCCTCCCCGGTGTGGTGGCCACTAATGGCTATGGGGCACGTGCTTTCTACTGTACTCATGATTCAGGCATGTCATAGAATGGCTTCATGAATGCGTAACACAACAGAAGTCACTTAACACAATAAACACATCTAGCTAGTCTGCGGTGGCTGTCAACCTACCCTCTGCCTGCTATCCACCCATTCAATATTGATACATCCGGAGCTTAGCAGCAGAACAAAAATTACATTTGCAAAAGTCTTGTACTAATCTAAGTAATAGCATAGTTATGAACAAAAAAACTGTCTACCAGAATGAAGTGATAAAAAAAGTTCACGATGCGAATGAATCTTACACGACAGATCGATGTGCGAGTGACAAGATTTCGAGCATTTTAGTACATATCACGACTACCAAAAACAGTCATACTGCATTTACGCATCACTAATTCAAAAGGTTGTGTAGATAAGAGTCGTTTCATAACCAAAATCTGGCTCGCCAGCCCTCTTTGTATACATTTAACTGGCATAGTGAACACCATGAGTTTTGTTTTCACCGTATTTCTTCCGCATGAAGAACTATGTTTGATTAACCCATGCTGAAACCGGTAGGTAGGACAGCCTCCAACGCCATCTGTTTTGGGTTTAGTCAATTGAATGAAGTCATGCAATAGTCTAGTTGAAAAATACCAGTTGACTCATTACCAACGCGTTGATGCAGTCGTACTAGGATGGGTACTGGGAACCCCCTGATGAAATGAGTTATGCAACACAGGGTCGTCACGTGGACTCATTAACTGACCAACGAGTTGGGACAGTATCAATTGGCATCAATCAATACAGTAAACGAATATAAAATAGCATAAAAACAGTTCGTCAGTATAACTGCAACAGTGAGTTAGCCTGTTTTTACTGGGGGTATAAAAATTTAATAGGCAGCCTTGAACAGTCAAATTCGGGACAACGACTCACTTTTTCTGGGTCGAATCGGTTGGTTTCCAGAAGAGACACTCTTTATAGGAGTTGTTGGTGTATATGAAGAACACGACGATGTTCTTTGAACAGATGTCTGTTCGGAAACCGTGTTGTGGGGGGCTAAAAATGATGTAGACATGATTGGTAAGTTGTTGTAGATTGGCCTATGAGGTATGGGTTCAGAAGACCTTCGTTCCAATGGTGTTGGGGTTGAAAGAGTTGGAGGTCTGAGATCCTGGTCACTGAGTGGCACCGATTGTTCTACATCCACAACATGCCCAGGCAGGCTTATTCGTCCGGAAGTGGAAGCGAGATCGAAAGTGGGATTCCATGGAGCATCATTAGGACTACTATTATTATTATCTTCCGTCTGCTTAGATCCATGAAAGACTGCACGCTTGTTCAACAGCTGAAACTTCATCGTTCCGATGAACGTCTAGCAGTAGGCCAAGCTACAACTCGGTCTAACAATAACAACTGCGGGCATAAAACTGTCTGGCTCCGATCTGCCTCGATTAGCTGACCGCAAGAAGATAGCAAGGTCAATTTAAGGTCAACAGTGCCACACGCGCAGTCATCACCGATAGGTCGACCTCCTGGGTCGATGTGGCCTGTGGTCCAATAGGATTCAGTCGAACGACCTGATCGTTGCCCTCATCCGATTGGTCTACCGTAGACAAGAGTCGCTCCAGGAGTGAGAGGAAGAGAGAGGTCTCCAGTTCATTCAGGCCTCTAGGACAGGATTAAAGCACCTGAATGCCCAAAGTGAGCGGTTCCAGTGTATATGGTCTATCAAGTGCTGTAGTTAATCAGGACGCGCATTTGCCGAAAAGAACAATGTACTGGTTTGACGCGATCTAGTCCAGTGATAAAGACTTTTCATATTGACTCAACGTAGTACGTAATAAATCGCTCCCGATTTGACCCAAACCTAAAAGCCCATGTGCGGATCAGCCTTCACACCATCCTTTTAACATCGTTCCGATCTAGGAAAAATCGGACTTGCATAAAAATCCTGCTTCATTTCAAGTCTAGCAATATCTCAAAATCGAACAGAAATCACGTCTACCAAAGCTTTGCTTCATTAGTTTACCACCGAAAGTGCACAAATGCGTGTTCATTGAAACAGGTTACTGATCAACATGTCAGTAATTCACTGGAACCGATCCGCCAATACTTTTGAGTTGATCGAACGACGGTGAAGAGGCTAGTTTTTGCTGTAGCTCATTTAAGTGATTGATTAAGTTGGTTACATTTCTTCCGAGTACTCAAACTTGAGACAAGCAGACCCACCAAATGCATTTTGTTTCCGTCCATCTGATTCTATTTGGCAAAAAATGAAAAATGGAAGTTATGGGTTTGTCTATGGAAAACGGCCAAAATCAATCGATCCTCTTCGGCACCTATACCCTATTTGATGAGCAATTTCAGTCTTCTGCTGTCATCAGGCTCGTCCATTTGACCCGCTCTAGAAAGCGTAGAGTGTAGACGGACCAAGGCTCAACTGTTGTTGCGCTGCCGTGATTTGCATATTTTTTTAAAACAACTGGTGGGTTAAACAAGGTTTCCGTGATCCCAAGTCCTGTTAACTTGCTGCATCGATCCTCTGTAGAGCGGTTACTATTCAAATAAGGATATTATCGAAATGCGTTGTAGCCTACCTTCTAAGAGGTACGCTTTCTTCTAAGGCGATGTTTGATTTTTTAACACGGATATATCAAAACGTTCCCTGTAAAAAAAATAAAACCAAAGTAAAAGTCAATTTGGCTCAATCAACCATTCCATGACAATCTTGTCTTCTAAATGTCGATTCCAATGCAAGTATTACGCTCGTTATTTTCGCGTAGTCATGACACTTAAACATCTGTGACTTGGAAGACACTGAAAAAACTGCAAGTTCTATTTCTTTCAAACGCCATTTGGGCGATAAATAAAATTTCATTTTCGTTGCACTTTCTCCCTAATAATCATTTATTACTTTTGCAACGTTGCTAATTGTTAATTTTCCACCGCTGGAAAAACAGAATTAAAAGTGAATTGTTAAAAACTGAATTTGATGGAGGATTTTCAATCACTGTCATAAATGTTAAACACTTTATCAATAGAATGTTAACATCGGTGCCGTTTGCTGTCGCGGAGCGCTTTTGACTCATCATTGTCTAGCTGTATATCAGTATTGTCAGTTTTCTTCAGTACGATACCCAGCTCTAGTAGCTACATACAGTTTCAATCATGCGAACGCATCGAATGTTCAGGCCAATGAAAAGCAAACTAAGCAACTAACATTTTTTTTACTGTGAATGATATAATGTTAATAACACAGCGTTGTTGGTAGATCTAATGCACCAACGTTTTGACTACCGTCTACTAACAACGCTGTGCTATTAACAATATATCATTCACAATAAAAACCAGTACATGGAGCATCGATTTTTCTATGCACTCCTTTCATCGTTCGGTCTTGATGTTTACAACTAACAACTTGTCTGGAACGATGTCTAAGTGTTGAGGTAAAATTTTTCCATTAACATTCCGTAGCAAGTAAAACTAATTTGTCAGCAATAATGCTTATAATCCATTTAGTTTCTTCATTAATTTGATGGCAGTAAACATGTTTTAAAGACTAATTCCACATTGTAAACCATTATCCGATCCGTTGAACTATGGATCATTTTGTCTGCATTCAATCCAACACAAATTATTCTGTAGCTAACATCATCCACTCTAAATAATCATATGCAATTCTGTAATTGACTGAAACCTCATCTCTCAGGTGCTGTCATTTCGTTACTGGAACAACAAGATGATGGTTGAACAGTCCTCCTCAATTGTGGAGATGCTGCGTTGGAATCCTGCTGTCACCGGACTGACTATTCGTATAGTTTGAGTCATAAAGGCTTCTCCCCAGATTTACGATGCCCTTTTGTTCAACAAAATGACTGCCCTATAGTTCCACTCGTAAACTATCTATCACTTAATCCGAATGACCGGGACTAGCTAGGGTGGAATTGGCATATGAATAACCTTAACGGATCTGAAAATCATCACATGAAAAGGCGATTGCGTGAATTACACATGCACTATCATTCAAAAAGTCAAGGCTCCGTTTCTTAGTCAGGTGGACTTCAGGGGCCTCACTAAGGAGAGAATTGTGTGACATGCGATATCTTCACGGAAACAGTGGATATATGAACCTGCGTGGATTTCCTATTCTACATAACATCTGGTGTACGTAAATGCGGTCGAAGATTACTCTCGAAACCTAAGTTATTTGCATGATGGACTCGGTTCATGTATTTTCATTAAATCTCCTTCAATTTATACTCCAGGGAACAAAGGCCGGAGAAGGTTTAGGAAGAAAATATAAACTCCGTGCATTGATAGGAGTTAGGGTTTAGACTGGATGATGAGGAAAGTGTAACGATGTTAGAGATATTAGCGTTACATGGAGTAAATTCTGATGAGTTAGAAATGAAAACAAGAATAGCTAAATTATCAGTATACTTTAACAGGTGGATAGGAGAGGTAATAGTTAAGTCACTGATGTAATTTGTAAGAAGAAAAGTTGATAGAATAATTTTCAGCACACTGGGTCTACTAAGAGACTTCAGTAATTGTCTTCTTTCTAATTTGACACAATGGTATCGCTGGGTGAAGCAATCATTCATCCATTCAAGAAAATAGGGGGATGGGCAATTAGGCAATTTCAGTTGGTCCAATTGAACAGGACGGAACACGAAGTCAAAGGTAGATGAATGAACTGGAAAAGAAAAACGCCCGTAATTTGGCTTGTCGTTGAAAGACTTTGAAAACAAGAAATTTTCTTGTATGCAGCTATTCTATTTCTAGGTGAACTTGTAGAAATCACCGGGCACAGTAAGAGCTGGGTGAAGGCGTCATTGAAACCGGATTAAGCCACCAATTTCGAGCCAACAGAAGTGCGAGTGACTGGCACAAAAGTCTCAACAGTGGCTCTTGAGTTGATTAGTTGTAGGGATGGGTGTAATTCTGGCCAGTCGTCGGCAGTCGGGAATGGTCTTTTATTTCAACCAATGTCTGGCCATGAGACACTGGCGATGCATGGTGTTTAACAGGAGTACGCAGGTTACCTCGACCAGGATCACTTGAGACTCTGAACCGGCAAAATATGTCCACACATTTTAGCAGAAGTGGTCGGTTTGAATCGAGAAGGAATTCTTGGGGGATATGAATCTAGGTTTTCACTTGGTACATCCGTCGAGGAATGAGGGAGTGCACCAATTAGCCGTCCAATGTTCAAACATAAAATGACAGTAGGTTTCCCTAACTGCGTAGAACTTTACTCACTTGCTGCATGCCTTTATGACCACGCGTGCCAAGGAATTTGTTCACGTAAATGAAACGCGGACATAACAATTTAGCTTTTTATGGACAATGAAAGTGGTAGCATTTCAGTCATGTAATCCCGTTTACAAGCACTTTCCTTCTCTCTAAGATGGCCCTTGAGAACAGGCGCGGATAAACTGTGATGTTGTAAAAACAGAAAGGCTTCTGTTGATGATATGGTTTAAAACGTCATTTAGGCGTCACCTTGTTCAATTGAGATGCAAAAGGCGAAACGCAGTCGATCAGAACCCTAGCCGATTTCTTCAATGGAGGAGAATCTCCCGAGAGAAGATTAAGTTGGCAACAAGAGAGGTATTTTAATCGAGTAAAACAAGTATCCTCTTAAAGAAGGAGGGAAAGTTTTGGCGGAAAACGTGACAGAATGTTTGGTAATTAAGTAGTCCACCAAAAGGGATCCTCTGATGGTAGCTCAAAAATGTGATTGAGTTTAAGACAGAGCAGTGGCTATATGCAGGAATGCTTAAAGTCTCCGATAACTATGTGTTGTCTGTCAGCGACAGATGAGATGATAACCAGCAAAACATTGTCATGAAATGAACCAATTTCCGACCACACATGAGTCATGTACACATTGGCGACGGTAGTGAAAGAAAACCGAAGAAACTGAGGCTGAAGGAGTATTGTCAAAGAGTCACTGACATTCCGGGAATAATTTAAAAATACTTTTGACACCACTTGCGACACAGTGCTGTTGAACCATGCATCTTGGAAGTACAAATTGCAAAATTCCTTCAGTTTAATTGGGCAGGATAAATCCGGAGGCGTCCCAGACAGGAAACAATCATTATTCCTTAGAACGATAGGTAATGCTCTCTTCCCAGGAGTAATGCTGCTACGAGTAGCTAGCAAGCGGTTACATAAGCATTTTTCTTGTTCCCTGTATTTGTAAGGCAGACAGCCTCTTGGAGATCCATTCACCGTATGAATTCTATGAATTACAAATATTGCGGTGCCTAATTCAGTAAATTCCAAGAGGCCACGAAGATGAATAATTGTACCCTTTTAAGAAGCAGCTCAACTGGAAGAGTGTAGACTGTGCTGCAGTCCGAGCAGTCTAACTGGTTTGGTCCGAACCACGCCGGGGTGGATAACTAACTCCTTTAGCATCGAACCACAACCGATCATGAACTAATGAGCCTTTTTATTGACTCTGCCATTACCGTTCTGACCAGTGATTTTGTTGACTTATATTTGTTACATGTTTTCCCCCGGAAACCAGTTAGTACAACTACAGTCTGACCGTTCAAGATCGGCAGCTTTGTGTTCTTGCCGAATGAAGTCAGTCAGAGCAGGGTCTTCGATCATAATATTCTTCTTCCTATTGGAAGTGATATTTATCAAAATCTCTCGAGCCGAAACTACTGCTGTGACCACCGGTACTACTACTACTACTACTACTACTACTACTACTATTACTATTACTACTACTACTACTACTACTACTACTACTACTACTACTACTACTACTACGACTACTATTACCATTACTACTACTAATAATAATAACAGTAACAGCAATGGCAACGTTACTACTAATAATAGTGGTATTAAGATTAAGAATGATTCTTTCAATGGGACTCTTACCTTTTCTTCCGAAGACCGTCAAAGAATTGAATTATTTCGTCGCTTCTTGATAAAACACTCATTTCCAGCAAACTTCACATGTCAACAACTCAACTTTCGTAAAACAAAGATTATCTATGATGTGCTTCAGATTTTAAATGCATTTCGGTCACCAGATACACCGCGACAAACTTTGTCGTTCTCGTCCTTGCAACAATATGTAGGATGAGAAATCTTCTACTGAGTACTTGAGATAATCTGAATCAAAAACTCGCTCGTACATCTGGAATCAAGTTCGGAGACTGATTTGCTTACATGTTATTTCTTAAAAGGATTAGTGACTGTAGCTATTAATGGTGAACGGAATGTAAATTAAATTAGGCGCTTATCGCAGTGACCCGAAGAACCAATTTGATATTTGGCAATTAACTACGCACTACTCGCTCATCAGTGCACGCGCACGTGCATACACACACACACACACACACACGTACACGGTGTTCCGTAAAATATCCACTTCTAAGTATTTTCATGACCTGAAAAAGGCGTCACAACACGAAGCATACAACTTGACCGATTAGGATATGGCTTTTGGGATGGTGTTCACGAAACCCGCCCGTGGTAGGCCGTTAGACATTTGATGACATGTCTGGGTCTCATTCCTTGATGTGGTTGCATTCATACTCATTCTTCATGTACGTAAATTTGGTTGCGGTGTCGTTTTGTTTGCACTGTGCGCGTCTATTTGTTTTCACTGTCTGCTGGACAGCGGTGAGTGATGACAGCTAAAACCGACACGCAAAAATTCGAGTTTAGTTGGATGACTGGATTGGACTGAAATGGCACTAGCAAATTTCCGATCTGACAGACCAGTAGGAAATCGGACCAAATGAACAATTGGTGGACGACCACAATATAAAGCGGAGATTATTGTTCTGTTTTATTCACACGATTACGAGTGTAAGACCATGCAGGTATCACCTGGTTCTTGTTTGGCAATAATCAAATGTACTTTGCTCAAAAGCTTCCACACTCCTATCCGTCTTGAACAACTTTAAAATCAACAACGGAATTTCGATTATGTAATCCATTCATATTCATTGAATCACCTATTCAGACACAAATGCGCTGTGAGATCAAACTGTACCCTTTGACTTTTGGCTCACACCGGACGATCTCACCTGGTCGGACCTGGATGGATCACCCAGATTACGTTTCAGGGTCTTTGTACTTGTTTAATCGCTTGTTTCAAGAAGCGACTGCTTGGAAAGGAATAAAAAAGATCATTTTTACCTCTTACAAGCCCACGTCAAACACTTGGATGATAAGTTGCATATCTCATTTATTGTTCTGCACTGACCGGTCAGATAATACCTTCAGTTTTCGGATAAGATGGTTAATCAGGGGATGGCGGTTAGAAACGGCTTCTCTGTCAGGAGGGGAAAATCCGAAAAAATGGTATGTGTGCTCGAACCATGAGAGATCGATTTTCCAATGACATACTGAAGTAAAAAAGTGGAAGCATCAAGGAAATGGGCAATAAGCCAATTTAATTGCATCTATTTATCAAGGTCAATAAAATCAGAGGAATAACTGAATGCACCCAATAACGACTCGCAAGTAACGACTGACAAAGCACGCTCTATTAGTTTCGTAAAATAATGACTACGGTTACTGACTGTCAGTCGTCTTTTGTCTTTCCTTTGTTTACTTTCTGTATTAATGAAAAAAATTAAATCAGTTTCAGGGAACTGATAGTGAACAACATAGGATTGTCGAATGGGTAGATTGGCCGGCGACGGAAAGATTGGAATTGGCGCGTTTCATTTCGAAGCTGTGTGATATTGGCCGCTTCACCACTGCCGGATGTGTAAGCTCGCAAACATGATGAATAACGACCTGGTTTGATTGGCTGCGAATGAGGCCTTCGTTCGACGAGTTCGGCCGTCAAATGTACGGCTAAGTCGATAGCTGATGGGGAGATGTTCTTATTGTTAAACCTTAGATGAGATATAACCAGGATCGTAAAACGTAAGGAAGGACTCCAAGGATGTTTGTAAGCTTCATCAATACGATTTAAACACACTGTGGAGTGCTGTGACAAAAGCCAAATTCAAAAAGCGGATTACATTACAACCTTGGGATGTTTTCATTTTAATTTGCTGGAAGGTGCAAGATTTCTGTTCGTATTAGCGGCGTCAAGTGTGATCGACCGTAATGAAGCATGGATACATAACCGGCAACTTTTGGGAACGTGCAAATGAAAACACCAAGGAAAAGCAAACTAATCGAAAGTATTTCAGAGTTCATTCAAAATATGTCCCTATATAGATTAACTGGACATAAACCACATATGTGAAATAGTTTTGAGCCAAAGACCGTTGAGGAATGTTGACTTATCGCTTTTGTAACTCAACACAATTCTGAATGACTTGTTGTCATTTGAAGCAATCGCGAAGGTGTATCGGAGTTTTTCAGGTGTCTTGAACACAGATTCATCACAAAAAGCCCGATTATAACAAAAAGTAACCCCCTTTAATTCTACTGTTCATACGGTCTAAAGGACTTCAGCCGCTTTATCTGAATTGTCGGCAAAGGGAGACAATGTCCCACGGATGGGATGTTTCGAATGCATTTACTGCTTACAAGGTTGCTGTTTTTTTCCTCAGCCCATGCTGCTGAAACATTTAGCTGTTATTATGCTAAGCCACCGAAATTCCCGAATATCCATCAAGAAATAAAACAAATAAAATTCTTAAATACATTGTTCAATCCTTCGAAAAAATCACCTTAATTTTGCCAGTCACTTAGAACCTGAAGTTGACGAAAGTGGCAAAATATAACTGTGTGAAAATAACATTGGAGGAATGAGAGAATACAATAAGTAGTATGATTTCACAAGTAAAAACTACACAATCAAAAGCGGTCAGAAATTCTCAGCATCTATGCCTTACGGTCAGTTTATTGGTAACGCATTTATGGATAGAAGCCTGCTGAACTGGTTACCTGGTCCCCTAGATTAATTGCTGGGTTTAGCTGGCAAATCAGTCAGAAAATTGACCGAAAGAATAACTGATCCAAGTAGATGGGCTTCCAATCAGCCACAGCCAGCAGTCTTGCGGACAGCTTCTCTTTCGAACCAATGATCTCGGTTAGAAAACCAAATGCTTTTCCTGCTAGCAATTGGACTCCTTCTCAGACTTCGTACAAAATACCTCAATGAATATTTAAAAATACAATAAATTGCTTACTTTTTTCGCTTTTCGCGCTGGATAATCAGGATCGATATCTTTGGTTTCGAGTATGGAAGGTAGTGATAAGCACAGGCCTGCTCCGAGTTGCCATGATGGGTTACAACCCACTGCCTTGTGGGCCAGAATTTCGGATCACAGGCTCCAGTAAAGGTTCCCAAGAAGAAATCCCTTCTGTGGCATAGGCAGCCGCAAATTACCGATAGCCCGAACACCTCAAGCAACCTTTCTACGGAGAACCTTTCTAATTTCCGTTCTTCCGATTTAAGGACCACACAAGCTGCCACGAGAAATTGACACTCAGCAGCTTTATCCGGCGGAAATATTAGTGGAAGTGGGAGAAAAAGTTTACGAGCACTGCTTAAACCGAAATGTTCACTCCGCTTGTCTGCCTCCAATGTCCGCACACTCATCCAAATAGGGCACTAAACTATACTATTGAAACTTTCAAAATAAACGTACGCTGTGTCTGCGAAACATGCATACACGTTCCCACACCCATAATCACACTTCGTAGCCCATATCCAATCTCATTCTCTTGCTTCACTCTTCTAGTATCCTGTGATCTGGCTTCGAGCGCTCGTGGCATCGTTCTGATCATGTCAGCCGAGTATGTACCGTTAGACTGCATCCCGGCCAACCGTCGTTTGTGTGCAGTTTGAATGTACGGTTCTGTAAGTGTGAATAACAGTCGATTGAAGCGCCGCTGTTTGTTCGTCACATCTGTGTTTTCGCCCACTGATTGCATCTTCCCTGAGGCCAAAGACGTACACGACCGGGAATTATTTCCACGACTGCGAAGTGCGCGTTCAACAGACGTTGTCGTAGTTGCTGGTGATTTTAACTAACAACATTGGTACTTAACGGAGGCGAAACGGCATAACGGAGGCAGAATTTCTGTCCCGGCCGATCGCCTCGAAAACGGAGGTCAACTAGTTCAGGTTTGTGCAGCCCTCAGGCTGTTACTCCAGAACACCAAATTTTGCCCCAAAAGAAGACAACGGCTGACCTGGCCACTCTCTTTGCCTTCACAGCGTTGGATTCAGATTGGTCACATTGCCATCATGGCGCGGGTCAGTCGAGGACTGACAGTAAGTAAGTAAGTGAGTAAGTAAGTAAGTAAGTAAAAGTGAGTGAGTAAGTAAGCAAGCAAGTAAGTGAGTAAGTAAGTAGGTAATTAAAGCAGTTCGCATCGATTTTGTCGGCTCCTACAACTGTACCAAATCTGCTGAACCTTAAAGAAGGATCCTTCGCATCATTACCACAGTTATGCTATAACAGTCAGCCACAAATAGGTTGTGAATGAAGTATCCGGTAAAAAATCATGCAAATAAGGTCACGGCGCCATCCGTGCTCCTAAAGGGAAAACTCACTAAACCACGATGGACGGCGGCAAACTTGGATGGTGCAGCAAACATCACTGAATATTCAATTTATGGTTACCTATTGTGATTAGGTCTCTATGACCGATACGAAAATGTTGACCGCTTTGTCACTTTTGCACATCTGAATCGACTGGTCCTCATTAATGCTGGCTTTCAACAGCCACCGCTAATCCTGCGCATCAGATCGATTGCATGTTTGCATGTTTTCGCTTGTCATCATGGACTGAAATCTGTCAGGCATGCCGTGGAGGTGGAAGTCGAAATACCAGTAGCAAGGAACGCACACTGGTACGTGCTCGCCTCAGGCCTCCTTTCTCATCAACGACAGAAAGCGCGCCCACAAAATGGAGTCGATGGTTCCCAGTTGACAACCACGGACATTGTTCGTTTCCTGTCAAATGGGATTACATCTATACTAAACGAGACCGATATAGATGGAATGTGAACAGGGTTTAAGGTATGCATCACCAGCGCTTCTGTTGAACAGCAGACAAAACCGAATAGAACAAAAAGGATTGGATAACTGTAGAAAATTTTAACCGCTGTGGTGACGCCAGGGACACGAGACTGCACAACTTATCCAATTGGCACAACCTTCGGTGTGAAGTTACATGCTTAGCAAAAAACGACCGAAAACGATACTGGCAAGAACCAACAGATCGGAAAGAAATCGCAGCCGCTGTCAGAGATTCTAGGAGGCTTTTCAGATTTAAACGGCTCTCTGGGGAAGATGCGACCTGCTTCAGCTCTACGAGATAGTAGTGGACACCTCATATTGCGATGCCACCAGTGGTAGTTTCTCTGGGGATCTACTGACAATTCTGATAACAATGAAAGTTAATTAGCGATCTTGGTACTTCCACGCTGAATACGTACCCACAAAAAGAGTAAAACAAACTAAGCGGTGATTTCAATTGATCTTCACGTTTTGACTACGTTGGTCAAATCACTCAGTGGTTTGGAATTTTTGCACCTATAATTATTCAAACCTTGAAGTTCAACTTACTTCCGACACACAAAAGCGAGCATATAGGTTTACAAGTACTCTAGAAATGTTCACAAGGTTGTATGGTCGATGTAATGAAACGATGCAAAAATAGCATAAAACGCTAACTTTCTGTGGCACCTCGATGTGATACATCACTTAATTTCACTTTCTGGGACATTAATTCCTTTGGTATGGACGTCCTGTCGTTGGCACAGAAATCACAAGTTCATTAATTGACCGTACGAGAGGACGTTTCTGATTCCCGTTAGAATAAATGAACCGATGGTAGCAAATCCATAGGTTCAGCACGGTTACTTCGATCTCACCGACGTACAGACGGAAGAAAAGAATACAGAATGAGTGACAGCGAAATGATTAATTAGTTGGTGATAATCTAAACAAATTGCACAGCCGGCACCATAACTGCCTGAAAGATTGTTGACTTGTGTTAGGTTTTCCGCTGATGAAAAATACATGCATTCTGAATTCTACGGCAATCCTGGACTGCTTAACAAATCCCACAATATACCGATTGCTTTTGTCACTGAAGTAATTCGTCAGTCGCTGGCCTATTCCAAACTCTGCTGGCATATTTTTATTTCACATCTGAAGCATGAATTTTTGGGGGGTGTGATGTACCCCGTATGGTTAGTGCTTGATTTATGGGAACCGGGAACCATGATCGTGAAAACTGAAGCGGTTTGGTATCACATGGAGTCTCGATAAGTCAGGAGTAAGGCAACATCGAGTTGCAGCTGGACCATTAAATTGCTTTCGGCAGATGAACGCACACAGTCGATGGAAGAAAATAAACATCAGTCGTGTCCCAGTGGCTCAAAGTCCAGGCAGCTACACTGACCCGAATGGGCAACCAGGTCTCTGTCCGTGAGGCACGTCGACACTTTTTCGTCAACATTTGCGACTAGTTGAATAGACCAATAAGGCTATTAAAAAATTAGTCAGATGCATGCATCGTTTGTTGTACACGTTTGTCTTGGGTAGAAAACGGCTGAATTTAGCGAATATCGATCGTCAGTCATACGAGGGAGACAAAATCAACAACCTCAAGGACGAAAAGATGTTTGGTTTCGAAAGGATGAGTCGTGAAGAGTAATGGGAAGTATTCCAATAGACTGACGGCATGCCGGTTTATTTTTGTTTCACTGTGACTCGTATGACAGCACTTGGTTCACATTGCAGCGATAGAAATATGATAAGCTACTGTGCCAATTTTGATACAACTTTGTGAAATAGGTGAGATGCATGAAAATTGCAATTTCATAATGGAGGAACTTCATGTCCACTTGGGTAATTGCCACTTTAAGATCAAAGCAGGACAGACGAAATTTCCCAAAAAGTGGAATCACCGAATCAAAATACGGCCCTGCTGATTCGGGCAGGGCTCACATCTGTAACCTGTAATCATTCTGTTTACATCAAAAATGACATGATGAAATAAACTGTTTGGCGAGGAATGAATTAGTATCCAAAGATTTCATAGTATCCGTTAGTGATATTTCAATGTAACCAAATCCGATTGTACTTTTAAGTGGCTATCTGCCACGCCAAGACAGACAGCGATGAAAATTGTTTACTGATGACCGGCTCGGCTCAACAATTAGGCTGTTTGTCAGCCTCGTTCATCGAGCATGATGAATCGAAGCAAAGATCACGATAAGGAATTTGTACGCTTAGACATGTGCACCAAGTGTGTCCGGTTTTTGAGCTGGCTATGCAACCTCTAGCAACATTTTGTCGTTCAATTCATACAAATGAATTTCAATCAGGGAAACGCATTGCAATCTGTACGCTGACGAAACGTTATCGATAGTTTTGCATGCATTGGGACTGATGAATTGGCTTTACAATGGAAACCAATTACATTTTTTTGTTGTTCAGAGACGCGCTCAGAAGCACACATCCGAAGGTTATAAAAGTCTGGTGATCACAGGAGTACTGGAGCAAGATGGCGGATTCACCACACCTGTGGGGAGTCAATGGATGGGTAGACAGCAGTCACTCGGTATGCTCTCGTACCGTACCACCACTGATCACGCTTACTTGGACATTCTGGTCCACTACTAAACGCGCTTAGTCAAGTGATGTTTTTGCATGATGACAGCATGTGGCACATCGGCCGCTTTTTCATGTGAGTTTTATGTTCACCGTTCAAATGCGTCTTCGGGGCAATGTCGATGAGTAAATGTAGTTATATACTGCAAATAGTAATTCGACCATTTACAACAAAATTACGGTTAGAGAAAAACCACATTATTCTAATTGCAAAAAACTCTGGAGTCCATAAAATAATTCACTCTTTTACAGTTGTGGGAACGTTTCCGGGGAGGCATATTCGTTAACGAATAATTCGCGAGTTCATCGAATGAAGCAATAAACATTCCAACTACTCCCAACTACCGGCCTACCAGTCCATCGACAGGTGTTACAGATTAAACTTTTGTGGGAACCTTTAAAAAACACCTAGAATTTGTAAGTTCTCCAAATCGGTAAAATCTTCGTTTACAATAGTCTCATTTTTCCAAATACGTTCAAATCTGAGAACCTAGGCGACTATGAACTAGGGTCGTCTCGGCAGCCCTCTTGTATCTATTCTCGCTAGATTGCCATGCGAATTTTGTATTAGAACAGCAATGATTTGATCATTTATGACAAGTAATCTCCCTCTTATTGTGACCATTTTTCTTCACCAAAAACCCGTCGAAGAAAGTGCGTATATTCACCTCCTTCAATTCACCTCGCCAAAAGTTCTCCGTCAACCATGGACTTCCTCACCTTGTATACTGTTAGCATATCAGATAGTTTTAATCGCTTAACTGAACATTTGAATGCAAATGACGTCTTTTGCCATGAGTTCATATTGTTCCTCATTCACAAACACACAGGTGTCAGTGCAGCAACTTGCACAGTGGCCCGGATTCAAACGTCATTTATCACAACCACAAATGTTTTCTCGAACCTCCCTCCGCCCGCCCGCCCGCCCTAGTACCAACGCCACTCAGTTTGATCTATTCGTCCATACCAAATTCACCTGATCTTTTTGTCATTCCCGACAGGGAAAAGAAGACCACAGCTCTAGAATGCGATGGTTATCTAGTATAATAACCGAAATTTCGAACTCGTGTGTGAAAATCGTAGGTTAGTGGTGTTAGGTTTTCGGATAGTGTCAGCATTATCGCAAACATCTTTTCAATCTATTTACCCTAATGCAGATAAAACGCAAAAATATTGGCTTTATCCTTTTATCCAGTGTTATTCATACTGTATTAGACTGAGGTGAATGACCAAGTTGGTGTTGCCAGATGATTCCTAAGCTCTACTAATTTGCTCCCCGTGTATTCTGTATCCTGTACACGGTCAAAATGGTCTCACTGCGTAAATACTGAAGCAGGCTGATGCGGTTAACGGGTTTTTCTGTTTCTATTCTTACCAGATTGGTTAATGCACCCCTTGGAATTTCGCTGCCCCATTACCTATTTCCCTAGCTGTTGGGGACAAAAATACGGTGTAAGTTCAGAATGATTAGCATTTCACTGAAATAATATAGGCTCGTGTTTGAAGTGTCAGTGGCATAAACCGGTGAGCTTCAGTAGGCAGAATTAAGTCAACTAACTGAACTGGAGATGTGTTTCAACACTAATATGCTGTTATAACAACGTCAGGTGTATTAACTACGCGGTTACATGGGGTTAGTCATCCGACTGAAGGCCATTATTCAGAAGGGTCCCCAGGCAGAACAAGGACGGTTTGTAAACTACTGATTGAATAATCGTCTTAAATGGATTTGAAAGTCCTGAGGGAAAGAAATGTGAAATGGGAAGACGACAAAATTGCTCCTCTGATATGGAACAAAGATACCAGCAACTAATCGGTTGCATAACAGTGTTTAAGATGGATGGTTGGAATATAGATCACAAACTATTGTTCGTAATTGCAAAACGTATTCACACAGGTGTTGAGTGTTCTGATAAACGAAAAAGTGAGTTTATGTTTATTGGTTTTGTCTGTGAAACGAATGGTTCAGTATTTCATTGGGTTAAGGAAGTTGATAGATTAGACGTTATTTGGTTTCTTTCACCTTAGCAGACGGGGAAGTGAATAAGCTGTTCCTCTTAGCTAAAATCTCTTCTTACCGCACAGTAAATATGATGGATTTCACTTTGTCGAAGGTTTCCACTGGTGTTCAAAAGATCAACAGGGAAAGGTGCATTAACCTGATTTAACTTCCTAACGGTCATGTTTCGAGATATGTAATTTTTTTCCCTCCTACTGAAATGGTATCTTCTAGTCTGGAACTCAAATACAGCACAACGCCTCATGAATCTTTCCTGATTGACTGTGCTCTCCTGCTGTTTGCTCCGCGGCTTCTCCCAAGAAGTCTTCGTGGCTAATGACTTCAGTCTCTTTGCTTACCTCAATTTTATTGTCGGCTCCTAGGTCTACTAGCATTTCGCGGCAAACGAACTCGACTTAGCACGCTAAAAGGTCTGACAAATGACTTACTTGTCGACAGTTTCAAATGAAACATTTCGAAGTATGATCAACGCGTTAGTTAATAGCACTGAATGCGAAAACACTCCAGAACAGAATAAAAGGAAACGACTGCCGATTACAGTGGGTACAAATAAAAAGTGTGACCGTCGATAGAAAAATCAAGCGGTTAATATAAAAAAAGGTTACAATAGCTAACTGTTTACCTGGTTGTTTCAGATCACGTTCAGGAATAAAAGCACATGACTAACTTAATGCAATGAATTTCATTGTTCATTGTTGCCTGCATTTCCGAGGCTCGTTTATTGGACTCTACTGTCGAGTGTCGTCTCCGGAACATCAGACGGCAATTATCATTTTTGAATCTCCGATTATCCCAAACTTCAGGCATAGGATCAATCCGACAGAAAGTCAATTTTCAACATGTAAATTGCAGTCGATTCACTCGAATAGGTTCCAGGCACCATACAGTTTTGTGTAGTTGGTTTTCAAGGTTCTTATCCTCCAACTAAACGACTGAAGATCAAAAGCACTTTGTCCTTCTTTTCAGCATAGACAGACCGTAACCCCCATGAGGTCAAAAAGTACTCTTACAATAACACCTCAACCAATTGAGATCAGCTCTCAAAATATGTATGATTATCCTTGTTTGTGATCCCATTCTCCTATGGACCAACTGGCACCTAAAAAAAGACCATACTCATGGTATTTCTGATCGCCAGTGGAACCATTTCGATAGTAGAGACAAACTATTAATACTATGTTCCGATCATCTGCTTCTGGTTGGCATCAGCTTCTGGCTACCAAGGAGAAGCAGTGCTAAGAGGAGCCCTTGAGGGACACAAAACTGACCACGGTTAAGATACATAAGGCTAACTTGCATAAGACATGGAGATGCAAGTGAATGTGGACCACGCGGACTAAACCATTTTGATGCTGTCTACACATTAGTTCGCGTTGAACTACCCTTGAGCTTCAGACGTTCACGCAGAATAAACTATCACTGCGCAAAATCAAAGAAAACGTATGGCTCAAAGATACTAGTTAGAGGCCAAGCTTTTGCTTCAATAAAGTTTGGTAAATTCCTCGGTACATACTGGATTTGCTTCAGAGACTCATTCACTTCCTGAGGCTGTGACAACAATGGAGTATTCCATTATAATCAAAAAGATGGGTTTTTGCGCTCCCCTCCACTATTAGAGAAAAACCTGTGAATTCGGTCCATGTAGGCTCCAACGACATACAACGTTATGAATGTTTAAATGCCTAGGGATCTTCAACCTGGTCACGGAATCGCGTGATTCGAACCTTCTTTTACGGACAGAGTCAAAATTTCTTTTCATCTCACTCAAGTCATTGCAATCAGTCCCCCAGCTGTTAGTGAGATGCTCTAAGAAAGATAGAATGCCTATCAGTAACTTTCAACGGTGATGAAGACATTCCACCAATGCACTCTTATTCTAGTTTTGTTGGCTACCAAATTTACCCTCTATGCCTTCAGCGGCAGCGAGCACACACTCACAACTTCCCTTTTGTAGAAGGAAATATATAATAAGCTGGATTCCTTAGAAATTCGCAAAGCATCTGATCGTGGTGGTTTATATTCTTCCTTTCTTAAAGGTAAAAGCGAGCCACTCATTCGTGAAGTCACTTCACTGTCAACGAAGTTCTGTTATCCTTAGGATAATTCAACTGGTGTTCCTACCTTTAAGAAAGTTCTTCATGGTCTGTAGCAGATATAAATTCCTAAATTTGGCTCCTCTTATTTAAGAGCCACTGGTATCCGTCGTATTCCATAAACTATCTCTGACAAGCAAATCACAAGATCGTGAAGAGCAGATGGGAATCAAGCAAGGTCGCTACTGTGTTACCAGATTCGTCATCCACAACATAGACGGACTATTATGGTTATCGTGAATACCCCGACAGCCTTCGATTTGCTCGACAGAATAGCATTGTTAATAAGTTGAAGAATGGTCTTGACGAGTTTGCTTACGTAATCCGAGTTTCATAAATTTTGAATTAAGATGATATACTCGTATCATACATTTCAGCTCGACCAATGCCTGACAAAAATTATTTATCTCGTCATTCTTTCCTAACGTTGGAAGGGAGAAAGTTTCAAGTAGTACACCGTTTTGGAATCTCGTTTATCGCTGTTGCTGACTCTAGCGCCTTCAGTCGGTCGCCTCGACTCTAGTCCAATCCCAGCCCTGCAAATCAAGCGAGAACGATCAAATGGGTCTTGGCCACCCAACGCGAGTTTCGTTTAGCATAATCAACTGGTTGATACAGATTCACGCATAATTGAGTTCTTTAGCTGATTTCCCTCCGCCTGACGGGTTCATTGTCTATTCATTGATCCTCATGTAGGAGTGCCTCCCCTTCTTCCGTATAAGCCTGTCACACGATCAGACCATTTTCAGTCAGTTCACGGGCTAGAGGGCCTGGCTGACACCGTGCTGATCCTTGGGCTTGCTATCGAACTAGTTTCAACCCTGTGTTGTTCAGACCAGTCTGGCGGTCAGTCTTGTTCTTCTGGGTGTGGACGTGCTTTACCTGTTTGCGGGTCATGGCACCGAAACGAAGTGGTCTTGCACTTTGATATGCGCACCTAATCTCTCACTGCATAGTGGAAAATCTCTCGAATGCTGATGTCCAGGCCGAGAGTACATCGTTACCATAGTCATGTTGGTTAACAGCCTACAAACAGCCCAACCTCTTTTGGTCACAAAAATCATAACTTCAAAGTATGTCGAGCAGATTACTTGAACCAAGTCTAAAGTCCCAACTCATGACTATAAGGCGTATCTACTTGCATCGCCCCTTGCTGGCGATAGCCCAGCCAACATCTAGGGCCGTTGTATCTTAGTGAAAGGGCTTTTGGCGATTAGGTCTCATTAAACGCAACAAAAGCCCGTCTCGAGTTCACCAGGCCACGGTACATGTAGCATTTGGACTTGAAATCAGCGTCCGGAATTCGGTTAGCCGCACTAACGAACGGACACGGATAACAAGTAGGTAACGTATTGACTCCAACCCAAGCTAAGCAAACGAAAACAAATAGGAGACTACAGAGTAAGGAAAACACGTTCAAGTAGTAACTATAGCTAATCAGCTTCCATGCAAAGTTGGAGATGTACCAATGGATGGAATACGTTCCTTCCAATCGCCTTCAAAGAGTGTTTTGATTTCACGAGCGACTGTCGCCACCGTTCTCATTGGTTGTTTGTCCGCGCAGTTCAGCGAGATGCTGTACCGGACTGCATCACGTGACTTGGACGTAAACTCACCAGTGCCTGTGGCTTCACTAAAAGATTCGCTTCTCTCTGGAAGAAAGAATTTACATAACCACTATGCGAGCTGCTTTGTTACGTGACAATGAGACACAGCTCATTCGCACAACTGATGATTTGACTATATATTCCAACATCGTTGATTGAAGTTCACTTCACTGATTTGGTGACAGTAGTGATAAAGTAACGGGAACTTTTAGCAGCGTTTGTGAGCCTGTGAAAACCATTCAGGATTATAACTTCACTATTTTGACATGCAAGGTTCATCAATTTTCCATCTGCACTTTTTGCCAGATCTAAACAAAGGAAGTGAAAAGTACTCCCTTGTTCCACTCCAAAGATGAAATTAACTCCAGTATGCGTTTGATTAAACTTTGCAACCAATTTCTCTAGCTATCATTGTTTATTGGCCAAGATGAACGTATCATCTATCCATCTAGCTATCGACAGTGGATAGACAAACCCTCCATGGTGCTATGAAATATCTTATTCTCCATTTAAGCAATATATATATATAAAATTTCAAGCTTCAAACATATGGCTAATTTATATATTTGTCGACCGTTCGGAATACTCAATCTGTAGTTGGTGAGTTGTTTAGCTATGTCAGCTGAATGTCTTTGGCGTCCCACTTTTGAATTAATTTGGAATTGGTCAACTGCTTGTACGGCAGTCTACAAGCGGCCTGCTCTGGCAGGAAACGGTTGTGCAACTCTTATACAACTGCTAACAACTGCAGACAGTATTCCAGTAGTTCCCTCGGTTCGGCCCTAAATATCAGGGTATTTTCATGACCATCGAATATTTCCGAGAGAGTCAACTAGTAATTCAACCAGCACGTGCAGTCTACTAAAAGATGGGACGGGATCGCTAGCCGTTTGCATCCCAATGGACTTTTGCTATACGTATGTACACTTCTGCCCATTTTGTGTGCAACGGCCATTGAGAGGTAGTCGTACGAAAATCTGTTGGATGGCGAAGTTATGAGAAAGCGCCCGTGACCCTCCGATTCATGTGCCGTTTCACACATACGATAATGATTCATCACCCAAAAGAAATCTATTTTCCTTTCTGGAAAATCGAATGACCCTGGCAAGGAAACCAGCTACGCAAATAAGCGAAGTAAAGGTAAGTAGGTGTACATGCGCTCGTGTGCACGTATGTTTGTGGTTCATTGGTGCGTAAGGATGTGGCAAGTCCAGCACCTATCAGTTGTCTTTAATACTGTCTTGTCCCCCTGCTAATGACACAATTTTGTTATTTTTTGTTTGTTTGTTGTTGTTGTTGTTGTTATTGTTGTTGTTGTTGTTGTTGTTGTTTTTGTCGTTGCTGACACTGTTGTTGTTGTGGTTACTACTACTGCTCCTGTTGTTGTTGATGATGATGATAATGAAAGTGTTTTTTTGCAGGGGATGCTTCTTCTTTCAGGAATATAAAAATAATTGATAGCTACTTAATGTGTGGTTATCAAAACTGATAGTCGCTGGATAACATTACTGCCCGAATTTCGCATTTGTACAAATTTTTGCATTCATCACCTAATCCCATTACGGGTAGTAGAAATCGTTCGTGATATAACGTGATTAACTGAAAAATGTTGTTGACAGTGCCATTGAAATGCTGTCAGCAAAGCCACGAACCCTTTCGGTCAGAATTCGAATTAAGTACCGAACAATCGAGTTGCCGAGGCTACTTATCCTAGAAGCATGAGACTGACACATTAGAATAACATCATGTAGACGACAAGTAGGGTCCATAAGGATTCTTATGGCTAATTGTTCACTTGTAGATAGAATAGTGGCACGCTTCGTTAGGTAGTTTTTTTCAGCAGGATGAGATACGCTGATGATGGATAGACCCAGGCGAAGAATTCTGAAGTTTGCTTTAGTAAAACAATAAGATCCCCGGGAGAACAGGTAACGAAAAACAGGGAAGCAGGTATTTTTGTACGAAAAGTAGATTGCATTCTAATTGTGAATGATATAATGTTAATAACAGCGTTGTTGGTAGATCTAATGCGCCAACGTTTTGACTGCCGTGGGTAGTCTTTCTCAAGGCAAGTTTTACAAACAAAATTGTAAAACTTGCCCTGGTAAAGACTATGTCGGCGCATTACATCTACCAATAATGCTGTGCTGTTAACATTATATCATTCACCATAAGGAGCATCGATTTTTCGATACACTCCTTACATCGTTCTGTCCTGATGTTTACAACTAACAACTTGTCTGGAACGATGTCTAAGTGTTGAGGTAAATTTTTTTCCATTAACATTCCGTAGCAAGTAAAAATAATTTGTTAGCAGTTATGCTTATAATCCACTTAATTTCTTTAATAATTAGAGCGGTTGTTGGTACTCAACAATGCCCGAATGGACATCTTGGTTGGAAGGGTTCATTCACGATCTGCCTGCCAACCTGCAAGTGTGCCTCCTTTAGGTCAATGAGAAGTTCGTTGAGGTGCAGAAATGCATGATCCCAGTCCATGTGAAGAGACGATACGGTTTCTAAACAACAGTAATTCTGAGCGATTGTAGCGTCGAACGGGAAACATATTCAAACAAAATACCCGACAAAAACAACGAAATAGGATGACAGAACCGTAGTACAACCAGTCAAACGGCACACGCCGGTTGATTAGACGGACGTTTATAATAAATCGCGTCTCCGGTAAGTAAATGTTAACATTTCTCAAAACTGTATCTTTTCTAATTTTTATTATTTTGTTAACGATGATGTTGTATAGGCAGCAGCTTTCACGGGAGACAATAAAACTAGTGCAAAAAGGTACAAGGTGTACAATTGCTCATCAGATTGTTAGTTTACTTCGGGATGTTTCCTTTCTGTGGTCTTGCCCTTAAAAAGAAAATGCGCAAAAGCCTCTTTATATTCGTAATATTTCTCTACAGTTGTGAATGTCATCTTAAGGTATGAGGCAGAGTGTGTCAGACCAGACAGTGCTTTCAACAACTAAAGCCTGGATAAAACGTTATTCTTTCTTGTTTTCTGTCTTCCGTCGTTAGTTCTTTCCGAGTTTCCACAATAACTATCGGCAATTGTTTCCTTAATAGACTTAATTACGTGTTTAATTAGTGAATAAATCTCATCCAGGGACTATAATTGAATACCGACAATTAAAACACTGGATTATAAAAACAATGACCACTGACTTGTGAATCGCGTGCTGACTGGCGGTGGTCAAACGTATAACCTCGTGGATTTCGGATGAGATGGTCGTGGGTGCGAACCCGCCCACTGCCGGTTAACTTCCCTGCTTGGTAGCCCTCTGTTGGTTGCATCCCCCGTCCTGAAAATGATGTACACTGTTGTTTTCTTAATAATTGAAGTAAAATAAGTGAGGTAATGTAACCGTCTGGTAATAGACGATGTCTTGGGAGCTATTTTCTTCTGTCTGTTGTTCGTAGACCAGAATTGTTGGTTTGCAATGCATGTCGCTGAGAGCTCCCAACATCTCTGTATTGACATTGTCACCCTGTGGATTGGGACATGGATTGTTCATATAAAGTCCAAAGACCCGAACTATCTGTCTGTTTGTTGTTTTGATTTGATCCCCTGTTCATAAATTACACGCGCATGAACCCCGACTACTTAACTATCACACAATTCACCTCTTTTGAAAATTTGTTCCCCTTTGTTTAGTGGATATGTGTCACGGGTCCGAACATCTGAATTATCCGTACTTCCATTGCTTACTACTGTTCATGTTTACATGTGAGCATAATGTATATCTGAGTAACTGGATTAGTGTTTCTCGTAGCTACGCTTTAATCATAACGTTGTTGGAATGTTTACGACTTACGAACTCTAAAATCGGGCACAACTAGTCACTAGATTTCTAATTTTCACGTATTGTGGCACATTTAGTTTTAGCCGTATCCGTTTGACAGCACTTCTTCCAGTCTTCCATCTATTCGATTTTGTCGACTTTCTTATTAACTAGCACAGCCGCGACTGAGAGCACAATATTCGGGCTAGTTACCTTTTCCTGTAGGCTGCACAATTGGCGATAACTGATCGACCGCGATGAGCCTCGCTTTCCGATAGCATGTGTACAGACAAACATCTGCCTTTGGTTGCTCGCACACACGTCTGCATGCGGCTGTTTGATAGCGATCGATAAGCATGGGCGGTGCACCGACGCTCACGTGTGCATACACGCGTGAGCTCATTTGACCCTACGTTTTCCAAGGTTGGGGACACTTATCTCGGAGCCGTCAAGCCCAGCTACGCTGGATCACACACCTTGTCTACGTTGTTGCAACTGAGACTGCGGGACGTCATGTGAATTGCAATTTTTCTAATTCCTTTTCCCCCTTTTTGTTGAAGGAACGAACCAAATAACCATTGTACGATCTGTTTGCCAAACAAACTATACGGAAAATAATTCCTAGCGCGAAGAAATGGGGATAAATTTATCAATGTCAGCTGGTTCAGGTGATAAGGCATGGAAATCTCAAAGAGCATCACAATTATTGTCGGTTTGAGAATACGAAAATCAGGGGATTAGGATGAAGACAATATCATATCGCAGTGTAAATAAGGAGGTAACGCCAGCGCCTGCTAGGTGACGTTAGTGTCAAGCATTCACCTTTCATTTATTTATTTATCTATTTATTTATTTATTTATTTATTTATTTGGGGGGAGGGTCGGGGTCAAATTAAATTGACCTAACTTCTAAATGAAGTGAAATTCCCTTTGGAGTACTATTAGGGTCATACTCCGGTTGAGATAAAAAAACAATTATTTTCCCATCCGTGAATCAATATAAAACATTAGTGATTCTTCCCGGTCTGCGACGTCTAGCGATTTCTCCTCTACCATTATTCGTACGAATGCAGCCAAAGACGAATGATGTCTGCCTACAAATAGCCACGTTCACATGATGAACTCGGGAAGCGTACATGAGTACGGGTGTTCAAGCTGTTCACCTAAATGCACTTGCATGCTTGTCACTGTCATTCAACCTGTCAGGTCTCTATTTCACTGTCGGGAACTGACTTTGGTCTTCCTATGTATGGCTGTACTGAAAAAACCATGGACGTGAAAAAATAGCGAAGACTGCTCAGGTATGGCCCCAAAGCTAATTCCACTGAGTGTAGAATCACCTCAGCGGCACCATTTTCCACGGTTTTTTGGCATCATATCAAACGCATGCGGAACTGGATAGAAACTTCTCCTTCTTACTAGCAAATGTGCAGCTGCTCGTCAGCTGTGCGGCAGTGCACAGGCAATCACACACTTTACACTGCGTACTCGCAAATATCTCCATCTGAGATGAATCACATATCAGATCTATTTCAACACCACTGCAGTAACCCATGTGGATGACAGCAAGGAGTAGTTTCGAAATAATTCTCAAATAGTCTGGAAAATGGAATAAGAGAAGGCAAAACATTACACACATGGAAGGAAAGACAAAATTTCCTCTGAAGTACGTGATCGCTATCGTGATTATTGGCACTCATCAGGTATACGTCCGAGGTGCTCTCCTACAATATCACCCCTATGCTCCCTAGAGTTAGTTTAGCACCAGAATCTTCATTGGATGACCGGGTGAGTTTCTAGATGATAAGTCCGTTTTCAGAACCCCAATCCTAATTCCAACCGGTCATTTAAAAATAACCATAAGCAAAAGGACGGTCAGAAAGTTCGTGTTTTAAGGTACAACACAAATTACTTAAACATCACTGTCACGAATTGAAAACCACCCACGGTTGGTCAAACTTCTAAGCGTCCTGGCCTCTCTTCCAAATCAGAGTACATTTATTGTAACATTATTATTTTTTCCGAAAATTTGCCCAGACTGAATGACGGGGAAATTTCGATGTCTTGCTCCTGTGACCCCTAAAATTTATTCATCACACGGACACACTGACCACGAATCCAGGGTTACGGTATTGCCAGACCCTTTTAAGCATTTTAAACATGAGCCGTGGAGGTCGAGCGTAAGCTCCCATTCCAATTCTCTTCGGCATGGGCCCAAACACTATATTTCGTTTCTGTTATGTAACCAACGCCTTAGTTACTAACGTACGATCAGAGAACCAGACATGGCCCGACTTGGTCCATCATTTCAGTTGCCGAGGTCAAGTACCGTTGGAAGCCCGGGCCAATTGGTGCGTAGACAATGTTAGCTAAGATCATCCCTTATCTTCTTTTCTCTAACCCACTGAAACGTTGTTGGTGGTGAGGCTTAGCTACTGAATTCTTTTTTGTTTGAGGATCACCAAATGACTCATCATTTGCACAAGTTCTTTCACAATGTTTTCCGGTAAACAATATGGGGTCACACAATGTACTTTAGAGCACACAGGCACGAGTGCGGACACGTGAACTTGCATAAGTTGGATTGATAGAACGAACAAGAACAGTCTCTGATTGTCGAGATAAATCGCAATGGAATTTAATCACAAGACGAATCAACGTCAACCGATTGATTTGTTGGGAGCAGGTAACTTGATTCACAACCGGGAAATCTAAAGGAAGTCATTAACATATTAAAAGGAATGTTCGTGTGGTAAAAAGCATAAACACGGCAGCCCTTCAGTTAGCAAATGTACACAAAACTGAGGTTAGGATAGTTCATCATTTTTCAGAGATTCTTTCAACAGCAGAACATGTAACAAATGAAAAGCGGTAGCCGCTTCGTTTCTTGTTGAACTGAATCCAATTACTATTCGTCAATAAAACGGTTTTCGAAGTGATGAAAAGGTTGGACAAAAATGAAGTTCTACTGTGAAACCAAAATGCTTTTGCCGTAAATGGAATGGTGTGGTTTTCTCAAACACTCGTTCCTTAGTGAATGATCGAGTCACTCTTTGCATGGTATAACTACATTTACTCATCGACATGGCCATAGAAGCACACTTGTACGGTGTTGACAGTGGAATAGGAACAAAGAAAAAACACACTGTGCAGCACGATCTCATCTTGTAAAAAAAATCAGTTGAATCGGTTAGTTCAACAGCGGACCAGAACGTCCCGGTAGGCGTGAATATGGACGATACGGTCCAGGAATACCAGGCCATTGCAATTTACCCACCAAGTGATTCCCTGAATATGCGTTCGATCTTAATTTCATTCCATAATTTCTAAGATAATGTGAATCTAACTTCAGAAATATGTTTCAAAACGCGTCTACGGCTTCGTGCTTGAATAATAGTCGGTCCGAACAACTGGTTTCCATTGTCAATCTCCTGAATCCCAATCCTCAGTGGACAATCCCCGAACCTTATTCTGGGAGACGTTCTGTCAGCAGATAAACAAATTTACCCCGTTCATCGAAATCCACATTCATTGAATATACGAGACAGTGGTCTTGGTAGTTGCGCAGCGTGACCAGCTACCGGTCACACTTGAAGAGTAGACCGCTTCGGATACGAAGGGTGTCGGTTGACAAACCTGAGTGTGTTTATCTTTTAAAGAATGCCCTACAAATCACGGCCGTCGGTATCGGCACGGTTAATATTATCGTTATTATATGGATGGAAATGGGATCAAATGTATCAATCATTTATTGCATATGCAAACAACCAAGCAAAGACACACTGTGATAAATATATGCACACGTCACGTGACAGTTCGGTACAGGTTCACTGTCACCTGAAAATACAACTAGTCCATCAGAATCGTAGCGAATCCCCGAGAAGAAAGGCGAAAAGTTCGAATGGCATTGTTGTTGGCCCAAAGGCATCATCTCATCGGTGCCTCTGTCAGGCATATACTGTTTGGATTTGATTATTTGATTATTGTTTGTAAGCGGCCTTTTACAATATCTTTTCCACGGTATCATCAAGTATTATGAGCTTCCTACCACATCAGCTTGTACGGCTATGTCTGGCGTCTTCCAGTAAGAATCAACGAGGCTATAAAAATGTTCTTACTTTGTCCACAAATTGCGTCGACTTTTCAAAGTTCTGGTAGGTTCCGCGGTTTCGTGTCTCATCAATTTCATTGCGGCCTTGCAATTCCCGTTTATTCCAGCTGCCACTTTGGACGGATTCAGTTGGTTTCTGAATGTCTCACCAACCGTTGATATCAATAGAACTGGGCGATTTTTATTGCATGATTAACTTTAATAGTCGAAATACTGGAAGTTGTGATCATGGTTTATTAAGTCCCGAATTCACCGTCTCTCACACGGTCACAATCATGATGTTCCAAAGGGATTAATGTGGGGTAGTGTCTCCTTACTCCATGTCAATTCACCTATTCGGCGGTCTATCAGGGACAGCCGCTGCCTTCCTAAAGTTTATATACATCACGAATTTTGGTTTGCCAGATTTGAAAAAATGACGAACTGTTCCAAATGTGGATGGTCTTCAAACTTGGAGGGATTCAAATCCTTGCATGAACGCCAACCGCGTGTGTGATTTGTCCGATCTGTCATTTGAGCCTCAAGGTCAAGCTGGAAGTTGTTCGAACATTTTACTTAAGAACCTACCCGAATAACCGGGGCACGTGATATCTACAATACACTAGTGTTAGTCATCTAGCAGCTACGGAGGGATTTGTGCATGAACCAAAGGAAACCCACCAGTTGACTTCATGGATGGGGTTGGTTACAAAATTTGTTTTTCAGATCGAATATCAATGATTCTTGGGTAAAATGAACGTAGGCCTTCCGCAGATCAGCAGACACAGTATACAAGGCACAAATGCCTAGACGTCATCCATGGACGAGTTTAAATTCGGCCGATCACAAAAACGTCTTACATGTTGGTGAACTCCACAAATCGTGTATAACCAACAAAGCAGGTTACAAAAAGAAATAAAAGTAGATGAATAATTTATCTAAAATTCAGTGATCCGAATAACTGACTGAAGTAGACCGATAGGTTAAAATTTAGGATAAACATATAATTTGCACCCCAATATGTGATCCATGAACATGAACCGAATCTATGACAAAATAAGCTGACCTAAACAGCATGTGTTCTTCAGTTCCATTAGTTCATTGCGTTACTATTCGGTGCTGCGAGGTGACAACGAAAACCAGAACACATTCGTACAATATTAGGAATTGTACAAACTTAACTCGAATTAACGTTAGACTTGTCGGCTTCCGCTTAATGCAGTGACTCAAATATAAAAATGGGAAATAGCTGGATAGAAAGTTTTAAATGGGAGAGCTGTGAAAGAGGTTAGGAGACCAATCGTTTTCTCGCCAAGATAAACACGGTATATGAAAAACGGTTTTCTTTAATTTTTGTGGCGGTGATCGAAACACCACGATCCACGTCATTTCTTTGAATTGGCGTTGCGGAACTGTAGTTCATGGGCCCAAAAGTTGCGACCATATGTCACTGTCTCTTTGGTGATCATACAACAGTGTCCGCTCTTTTTCTGATATTGTGCAGCACTTTCGATATGAGGGAGTTTCAACCCTGAAATTTTGAGTTTCCGCTGGCATCAACGTTAGAAATCAACGACGTTCACGAGGGACCATTTAAGCTCTTATTTCGTTTTATTTTCTTGCCTTCACACACAAGCAAAATCAGCAACTGCAACTCGCCTTGGCAGCATCATGGATGGAAACCAACACTTCGAGTTGGACAGGGTTGATACTTTTGCGGAATAGTACTGTAACTTATTAGATCATCAACCATAAGTTTCTTAGAATCCTTACTCAATCTCAGTCGATCATTTCGGTTACTGATTTGTGAGTTAGAATCTAAATTACAGCCATTTGACGGACTAACCAGCTTCAATTAAGCTGTACGAGCAGGGTAAAATCCTTTGAGCGTTTCGTGTCCCACTAGGTAGAAATACTGAAATGTATATTCAAACTTAGCTGTTCATTAGCCCTCGATCAAGATGAAACCCTGTGCTTCAAATTCTAGTCTATCTGCAACATTATTTTGCTTGCAGTCTTTGAAGTGCCTTTACTTCCAAACAGTGAAATATTATTTATCTTCGAAGGAAAAGGATTAATCATGCTAATTACTTACCGTGTTTTTACAGCGAATTAATGTTGCATTATTTCCCCATATCCGGAAAACATGTCAGACAATACTAGCTGTCAACTAAGTGGAAAAAGAAGGATCACTCAGTTCCAAGCCTTGATATGAATTCTACTGATACGGTACTGGGAGTGCACGTTATAATGTACTGCTAGCTGGATAATAATATCCTCTCCTTCTGTTTCAATGCGTTTCATCGGCAAGGAGGAATGGTCGAACAATAGTGAAGAACAGTGCAGTAATACGGAGGAGTAAACGGCAAATTCACTTCTTGACTATTACTGTAATCCTATTCTGATGTGCCGTCTCGAGATAAAACTTCATTTGCTGATTCCGTCTTACATTACAAGTGCTCGCGATGAAGTGTTTCGAGGATAGGCAGAAATGGAATGGTACTAAATGTGATTACAAAATTGTGTGGAGATTTTTCAAACGTGGTCCGAATTCATAAAATAGTCAACGAACTTGTGGGAATTTGGATGAGTGAGCCACACCTCCGGACGAATTTCACGTAACAGAAAGATGTCTCAACAGTAGTGAATAAAGGTTCTCGGCGTCAGGTGCATAGAATCCAGATGATGGATGGTTGGTAGCCACCAACGCAGATATAAATTTTGGTGGACGCCTTGAAAGCTGGGTCAGGACATGCACCTGAAAAGGGCCCTGACAATAGTCACTCGATCTTCAATCAAGCAAATACCTGACCGAACTTGATTTACTCATTTGTATCACTAGTTTACGTTATCTAACTGCATGTTTGATCCACTGCTGCGCGTTCACTTCTCTTCCAAACGGCAGGTGTTCCGAGATAGCTATCCAGACTAGAGCAAACCATCACGCAATTAGCGGTTGTCAAAACAAAAATATGCACCACTCACTTTTAAGATGCGAGCATAGTTTTCAGTGAACCGTTCAAATAAAATCTGTCCGCTTCAGTATGAAGTAAGAAAGACCTTACTGCAAATTAGAACAGCTTAAGTTTGCCAGAATATGGTTGGTCACCGGGCTATGATTAGCAAAGCCAACGAAGTGTTTTGATATTCACTGCGTACAAGAGCATACAATTAGTAAATCCGTTTCAGCATGCATGATGGACGCTAGAGATACCCAAACTTAGAGATTTCCTAATTTTTCATTTTGATCAAAATAATCGAAACTTACTGGAGCGATCATTAAAATTAACTATCAGTTATCCAGGTGCCAATTTTGTGAGATAAACATAGTCTACAGATTGATGAGATTATCCAATTGTGATTAACTGCAATGTTTCGCTTCATTTATTGTTTAAGCAGGAAAGTTGATCCATTGCTCTCACGGCTGATGACAAATAATGTCAGCTTAATTATTTATTTCCACGGCAAAAAACGATCGAAATTCAGCCATGTTATTTTGCATTTCCCATTTTCCTAAAGCACGATTAAAGCAAATTGACCACGTCACTGACGATCGTCGTTGGTACTCGCCGAACATCTACAATACAGGCATTTAGTCGTCTAAACTTGCCAAACACATTTCATCTGCTTTCCGTCTACAGATAAACAAGCTAAATCCTTTGTTGCACGAATCGCTGTTTGCCCTTCATGTTTTGCACTTCGACATACCGCGAACTGCATCCGCTGCATATCAGGCCAACAGACGACACGCAGGCTACCGTTGCAGTCGGTCGACCGCCGACTCACTGCCCATCAGACCTTTATCGCTTGTAACAAACCTCGTACAACTGAATAAGTAGACCGTGCAAATAGGCCCGTGAGTGCGATGGGCCAGGTTGGCGAGTTTCTCGGGATCACTGAGTCCGATCCCTCCATTGAATGTGGCCACACGATCAGCTGATGTGTCGCGCCACTGATGCGTGCCTCACTTACGCAAGCATTTCTGCAGCCATGCGAATTACAGCTCCAACCTTGCAGGCAGGTGAGTCAATCACAGCTCCACAGGTGTTCCCGTCGTTTCCATGCCATTTCTCACAGTTCCTTATCCCTTCCATGCAGTTACAAGATCCTGTCACGCAGGTATCCGTTTCAGTCACCCAGCCTCTCATCCGTGTGTGAAAATCCTTTGCATTGAACATCGGTTCTCATCGCGGTTTCGCCTGCTTACTGCTGTGTGGCGACTTCTGGTCAGAATACATTGATTTCAAATCACGTTGACCTAACATGTCTTCGAACGACTGATTTATTTCACGTAGAATGCCAAAGCCCAAAGCCATCACTGAGGTGCAGAATTTCTCCTGCACATGTGCCCCCTATCTATATCAAGCCAACCTAACGTGCTTTCAACTGAATTCCTTTCCATCATGCAACAATAAGAATAAGTTAAACAGCAAGCAACAATGGATGTCAAATAAAATATTTCCAAAGTTCAATACTGCCTCGGCGAATGTGAACGAATACCGGTCTTAGGGAACACAATTCATGGTTGGTATTATGGTTGAAGGTCTGTTCACACAACAACAATACAAGTTGGTACCGGTAACTGTACCTCGTGAATCCATCAGTATTTCATGCACCTAAAGCTGTTTTCTTACGTACCGTGACATGAGAATTTAGATTCAACTACCTTGATCTGTTTGAATTGACTGAACACTTCCTCGACTGAACTGAGAAATGAACCCCATGGCGATAAATATTTCATCACACAATTTCATCAACACAATTGAGGATCACACACTCCACTGTGGAACATCCCATTGTAAAAATTGAATAAGGCATTATTATCAGACTATTCCTCATTCAGCTGCACTGAGAAATTTAGTAGTAATTGATCGAATCTGGACCAAACAACCTTAGGATAACAACCAAGTTTCAGAACCCCGAAATGTTTAAGTTAATACTATTGGTTAATGAAGCGTCTCGATCACAACACTCCCCTAACTTTGAACTCCCATAGGCTTTGCTTAATCAAGCACTATAATTTGCTTCATCGACATGTATAAGCACAGTAAGCTGGACCCAGCAATTTGTAACCGTTCGACGTATTTCGTTCTTCGGGTCATGCTTGATCAGTGTTCCTCTCCAAGGATTGGTTTGTCATCGATCAGTCAGATATTTACTGGACACTCGGTATAATCCCCAACTTAATAGGCTTTCGTGCGATATAGTTTATACTGAGGGCTTTTGTTCACCAGATCGCAAATTTTTTTATATACCCAGCTGACATTTTCCTTTCAACGAAATTTCTGTATCTCCAGAGCGCATATTTCCGCAGGTCTTGCTGTCGACCCCAAGACTTTTGAAGAGTGTCTAAATCTCCTACTCCCCCGAGGCATTCCACAATCGGTATTTTCTTTTGGTCACTAGCTCTAATACAAATTCGTTTCGAACGTTCAAGACCACAGTCAAAGCTTATTTAGAGTTCATTGTTGAATAAGACTACCTTGTTCAAACGAAGTTCTGATTCTTCCAATATGGAGACGAAAAATTACATCCGCAAGAACACAAGAAAAATTTGGTACCATATAGAATGCTTAAGATCAAATCAATAGCCTACTTAGGATTTCGTCAACCTGGGCTAAAGAAAATACTGGGCAACGAGATGTTAAATTCGCTTAACCAATGTGCATTCCAAGGTTGACTGGGGACTCATCAAACCCTCCTGCTGATGAATTAAACCTGTATTCTGGTTCAGGTACGAGTTGGGGTAGTTGAATTCCACCGGCAGATCATCAATGGACTATTATTAGTCTGGCATGGATAGGACTAGCGTACCAAATCCGAAATCAGAATAAACGTGGGTCGTTAATAGATTGAAAGATCACTCCATAACAAGCATTGAGGGTACATTTATGAATGCATCGAAAAACTGACTTGTGCTCTCTACTTTGTTATGCCTTCTGATAGGTCATCGTGACTTGGACGACTGAATGTGCATCCAAATTTACCTTTGGATGTGCTTACTTGATACCAAATAAGTGAATTTCAATTTTTTCACCGCGTATTAACATTTGTGATTGTTAGACGGATCCGACACAATGGAATACCAATGGGCTAAAGTCTTATGAATCAAATCTGCCTAAGTGTACTGGTCGGACACATGTATAAATAACCGAAAAATGAGAACACCTAATTTCGAAGATTTTCCATCTTCAACCTAAATGTGGGTTGGCCTATAGGCCAAATTATCGGGCTTGTGAGGCATCACTTGTTACTAAAGTCCGCGCAAGTTATTCATCCGACGTTAAAAGCCTATTTCACAAATTTCTTTGACCTCAACGGATTTGCAAAAATTGATAGCCTTCCTGCCTGGTGATTCTTTTAGATGCACAATTTTCACGCACACCGTGAAATCAGCTTTCTCATCACTCACAGATAATTGCGTTGGATTTTTATACAATCTTAAAAACGTGGGCTGTATAATTTGGGATTAGGAGCATTCAACTTGCATTCAATTAGATCTACCTGTGGTTAACTCGCACAAGCAGACGATCATTCCGTTGAGCACGGGTAATTAAGATAAGCGTCGAAGTACCTGATCAAAACTCTCAACTCATCCGCCTGCATATCCTTTAACATTGTGCAGTCGTCCACCTACTGGCTGAAGTATGGCACATTTGACTTTAGCTGTACGTAGGCTGGAACAGCTTGGTGGAGCTGAATGATGTTGGAAAGACACGTGTGTGTGTGTGTATGTATGTATGTGTGTGTGTGTGTGTGTGACTGATTAGTGGTCTTCGGCTCTCATACAATAGGGTTTGAGCTGGCGCGTTTAAGTGCAAGTTAGGTTTTAATTGTAAATGACAATGTTAATAACAGTGTTGCTGGTAAATGTAATGTGCCAACGATCCGACTACTGTGGGTAGTCTTTCTCAAGGCAAGTTTTACAATCGAATGACTGAGGTTAGGTTTGTTGGATTAGAATTCTAATTCAGTTTTGGATAGAACGTGCTACACAGTCCTCAGCAGATGGTACCACAAGGGGAACCGATACTGAACAAGGACAATTAACGTACACGGATGACATTTGCCACATATGGATACGAACCGAGACGACTGGAGCAGAAAACTATGCGGCAAGGTGAGGTACTGCTGGGAAAGACGGCATGGCGACGGAAAAGCCTAACTTTCAATGCCGCTCTGCATTCA
>LUCM01002923.1:74139-89843 GCA_008360955.1 Fasciolopsis buskii | reverse complement strand
CTCATCTCACCTCATCTCATCTCACCTCATCTCATCTCACCTCATCTCATCTCACCTCATCTCGTCTAATCTAGTCTAGCCCCATCTCATTCCATCTCATCGCATCATTTACTATGCCAACTTTATTTCTATTCGATTTCATGTGTTCCTGTCAGTGTTCATGTCAATCTGTTCCCGTTCGTCGTGTTGTTTCCCTGTTTGTTTGTTTTTTGATGTATCTTTCCATCTCAATTCGGTTCTTTTCGAGAGTGTCTGACTTCGGTTCATTATATTTAGTTCTCTTGATGCATACACACTCATTCATCTTCTATTTGATTTTGTTTTTCCTTTTTGTTGATAATCTTAGATGTCACCAAATCGACCCGCATTCTGCTTCGGCTTGTAGAATCGCGTTTTGTCACGTCTAGCTGTTGTGGCTTTGGGGCGCAATTTTTTACGCATTTTGCTTGAATCCTATATCAGTCATTCGTTCTGTGGGTCTGACTGCTTGTATATCCAAAAGTCAACCAAATTGGTACATGTGTTTAACTGTCGGGTTGCAGATGTTAATATTGAAGAACGATCGATACTTGATTTTTGATTTATATATTGTACGAAATACAGGTCTGTCCTCATCGGGACACCTACGAGATGCATCCTTTAATATGTGTAGTAAATACGACAGGCTAGGTTAGTACCTGCAGACTGACACCAGCTGCTCTTGTGATCCGAGTCATCATTCTCTTTGATTAAAAACCTAAAAAAACCTGCTCGTAAATAATACGTTTGGAAAATTTAGATGGGTAGCACACATGTGGATTTCCCATTTAATGAGAAACGCGATTCCTGGTACTGTTTCAAAAGACCTGAAATTTGTAAATTAGCTTCACCAAAGAAACTCTTACAAGAATATCACAACAGTCCCAGTATCGATATTTTGTGCCGGGTCTGAACCCTGTTTGGGTCAGTCTTCATGCATTGGTGACTAGTTCTTGGAACCCACATTATACTGCTAATCCCATAGCATTCAATGATGGCTTGATCGTCCATAGAAAGTGATAAATTTATTTAAAACAATTTCAATTTACCATCGCTCAAGTTGAACCTAAAACATTTGTAAAAACATTAACCAGCATTCGTCTGTTGGATAAACCGTAGACTCTAATAATGGACGCCATCGGTGTGTTGCTTTACAATTTTGTGGTATTCTATTCGACAAATTTTGATAGGAATTTAGACAGTTCATGAGTTCGAATCCGTGACTCGCCTCTGGATCGAAATTCAAGCCGGTGATCGCCAAATGATTCCCGTATTCGATTGCTTGTGATGCACAACATCTTTCTCATCTCATTGCCGTACCCACCGTCACGGGTGACCGACGGGGTCATACTAGAACGTCAACTTGAAATTGGACCTTGGATTCAAATTGGTTTTATCAAACGAGTTTTACTCATCCTTGCATAGCGAAAATCCCGGACTTCTTTCTCTCTGCTTCTGCAAAAGACTGCGCTTTACATCACTTTCAAATCATCTTAGCAAGCTAACCGTTTTTCGCATCATTTTAATTCAGGCTAAAGTGTACTAAATGTTACTTTTTATTTCCAACCACTATACCCATTCGCATTCAAATGATCATTCGGTATGGTTAGCAAATTTGTCCAACGCGGGGATGTGATTGGCAGTCCATCCTCAAACTGTGTTCCCGGTGCAGAATAACACGGAACTCGACAAATTTATAATACACCATGATCACTGACAAGTTTGGCCGGATAAAAAAACGTTCCTTACACGGTCGCACCAATTCGCGTTATCATTATCACGGGAACAACGTTGTTTCCAAAATTTGTCCAAATGATCAAAACAGGCTAAATCATACAATGGTTATTCTCAGATGTTTTTATTAAAAATTTCTATCCAATAATAGTTGATCTATGCTATTCGTATTCGTCTCCTGCCGGTGTTGAAGTGGAAAGTTGTTTTGTTTAAGATTTACTGTGCTCGTGATCAGTGGGGGTTTTGTGAACCGCATAAGTTATATTGTTTAGCCGCAGATTTTCCCTCTTAAAGCATGCTCCGATCATCCAGCAGGGGCCTCAGGCTGTTCTTCTTCCATCCAGGCCTGAGTTGTTATAAATATGCATTTTCTAACAACGCACACTGCAAACGTGAATCAGTCATTTGGCTTCACAACCTATAACTTGATCCATATTATTTCAGAATTATATTAAGACTGTTCAGGATTAGGCCGAAACTACTTAGAATTGTACTTCAAATCATTTCTCGGTAAAATAAGTCTGAAGCGACGTTTACCCTACATGGGCACATGTGTCCGTAAGGTGCACCGATTATTTATGCATTGCTCTGCAATCTGCTACCAGGTTAGCTCTTATGAGGTCTGTTGTAAGAAACAGACACGTTGGTTATTCTTCTCAGCACTACGTTTCGCGTAAGCTTGCTTGAAAAATGCTACCCCAGAAACATGTGACCAGTTTTGCGGTTATTGCCGCTCCTCAGGTGTGCGCACCCCGTACTCTCTTGATCAACCATCTCTATACTTGTGCACTCCTTTGTTAGTTTCTCACTAGAATCTCACTTACATCACCTATTTAAGCTCCCAACTATTCAACTTAGATTCTAAAGAGAAACTAACATAGAAGTGCACCAGTATAGGGATGGTTGGGCAAGAATATTGGGTACGCATACCTGACCGGCGCCAATAACCGCGAAACCGGTCGTGTGCTTCTGGGAAACTTTGTTCATCTGTCCAAATGTGAAACATACTACTAGGAAGAAAAACCAATATCTCTGTCCTCTTTGTGAAGACTAACCTTGCCTGAACGACGAAAATCCTTCGACAAATCACCATGTGATTCTTATAAGGATTTATCATCCACTTACACTCTTGACGATTCAAATGAAACTCTAGTGAGAAACAGACAAGTCCTTACCCAGTTTCGAGTATTTTTGGTGGAAATTCGAATAATTTTTGCGTTCCCGATGCAGCGTGGAATTTCCGTAATAGATTAATTTTAAGCAACAAGTCGGTGTTTATTCCAACGTAGGTTGCTGGTGTAAATAGCTTCCAGCGGCTACTAACAAAGATGGATAGCATCTACTAAAACAATAGCTGCAGATTTCAGGACAATGAATAGCTCTGTACTATTCACAGTGATTACATAGTTTCATCGGTAGTCATAAGTCACCAGACAAAAATATATTTCTTTTTTTAATTTTCAAACGGGTTTCATTAATGAACCCACAGTGCGAATCATTTTGAAAATGAGGATTGCGGCCAACTGAGGGCTTCCTAATGGGAAAGTTGAACCAGAGTCTTGAGGATTCTAATCCACCGGATTCAAGCTGAAAGGCGACGACGTTGAATCCCTAATCAGTACAGCCTACAATGCTGTTTAGGATGACTGAACAATGAGTGGAAGTTGAAGAAAAACGTACTTCACGTCAGTTTACTTTTGGAAACAATTAGCCATGCAACAATGTGTTGTGGCATTGATTGCCACATCATAGCACCATCCAACAGAATTAGAAAAAGATAACCAGAAATAGTGGAAGATTGATTGCAGTTGAACGGCCATAAGAGAGACAAAATATTTCAAATTCAAGAGCGCTACTGATTGTGACATTGAGCTGTATCATTTATTGATGCTAGCCCTCTACTCGGGGGATCCGTCGACCCCAACCGGGCAGTCCAGCTGCACCTGCACGAGACAGTCGACTGGTTAAAGTGGCCACTTCGACCCATCCTTCAGTCGCTGCTCGCCTGGAAAACCAGCATACATCGAGGCAGTCTTTCTGCAAGCATGGACACCGTGCATCCCAACTACCCTAGTCTACTTAGATTCAGTGTCTGTTCTGAACGAACCTCAAGATCCAGCAACTGTGGGTTAATCATTGAGTTATTCGGAATATACTGCCATCATGTTCTATAATACTGCGAAGACAACGGTGTCCTATCACATTCTGCTTTCAGCGGCCACTTCTTCGAGATGTTTAGCAGCCCCGACCTTACGGCTGCCTTGTGCGCTCGTCTCCTGATGGGTAGCAGCATGTCACACAGACGCTACAAAGGCCTCAGATTAGTGAATCCCAATCAAGCCTGCTTTATAAGTGAAGAAAATTTAACCGATACGCTACCACCAAATGAGATGTGACCACCCAAGCAAATAAGTTTATCTACCCCAATCAACTCTCCTCCGAGTCCTTTCAGGCCTACAACGGTATTCTACACATCGCAGTTGGAATAGGAGGTTTTCTATGCTGGATCCATTAATCTTATATCAATACATTCACTCCAACTAAAGTAGACGATGACAGTACTAAAAAACCAAAAAGCTGATCACGTAAATGAATAAGCTTAAGGACCAGTACGATTGCCGCCACGTGCAGTGACTAGGCTGGTAGTGAAACTATGAGAACTCATGGTCAAACTCCAAAATACCAGGCAGTTTAGTGGATATCGTGAATTTATCCTGAACTGAAGATTTGTCCGGTCCTGCATATTAATCAACGCAGTTGGATAGGATAAAATCCAAATGACATTTCAAACAGAGTTTGTTGTTTTTCAGAAGTGCAATTCCTGGATTAGGCTGAACCGCTACCAAATTAGGTTTTAGTCATGAAGGGATTAGATTGCTTTAACTTGGATGATGGCGACGATGATTGGTAAGGTCACCTTCGTAGTATGTGCTCTTCTTGTAGGTCAAGGTCATGATCACTTGGGTGATATCGGCGAAACCCCACACTCACTTATGGAAACCACCGTGAAAATGGCATGAGTAAGTAAATCGTTTGGCCTAAGTGAACGGAGCTCTTGTTTCGACAATACCGTGAGTCAGCCACTATACCTACTACGTGAACGATACTGCCCTCAGTCGGTCACGTGATTGTTGTTAAGGTTAGTCTAGCTTAAGAGCTGATGACCCTAAATTACGACTTTACGCTAATGAACTCAAAAACATTCACATGTTCAGCATAGGTTGCACGAGTGAGAGTGTAACCAAGGTAACGTTGCATTACCATGGTTGCTCGCGCAGTTACTAACATCTACTTTGATGCTGAATTGAGTGAACTCATCTTTCTGCTAAACAGAGTGAGTAGTAGTCGCATTGTACCGTTTAATTCATTGGTCCACAAATATGTCCGTTCAGCTAAAAATCTGAGTAGTGTTCTTGATGTTTCTGTCTAGCACGCAGCAGCGATGTGATAGTTATGCATGTACATACCCCATTCTGTCTGCCTCGATTGCAGACTGGCTTGGACATTCAACGTCAGAAAGAGTACTCCGTCAATTCTTTGGCAAATTATAGAAACGAAGTTGTCCATCATGCAATATCAACGGTCAACCAACTAGTAAGAAACCAGGAGAACACTAAGCTGCCTTCAAATCCTTGTTAGAATTTATCAGCAGTGTATGTTCATTGCATACGATCTAATAGGTGGATCCAGAACGAGTGACGGAGAATTGCATTCTTGGGTCCTTAGACTAACCGAGCAGGCTCCTAACCGTTTACTGAACTTCGTCATATGATATGATTTGCCTAACCACGGGTAGCTGGCGTTCATAAATCGACCCCCATGGCGGATGACCTCTTTGTGGGCGGCTCAAGTATGACGAAAGCGTCTTCAAATACAAGTGCACACTAAGTACTACCTATAGAGCTTGATGGTTGACATATAGTGCCGAATTTCATTTAAAAATCGTCTGAAAGATGAAAGTTCGCGAAAAAAAAGACATTTTACTAAGTCGGATGTCTTCGGTCTCCTCAAGTGTTGCCGAATCAACATATCTTGGGATCACTTGTCGCATTCCTTGTGTTTAAAGAAGCGGACACGATCACTAAGCCTGGTTAGTGGAACACCCCGGGGAAAATCTTGACAACGACTGCGTCATTCTTAATTCCATAATGATTAAATAAACGGGCTTCTCGTATGACATGCAGTTTTGCATAATCAGCCATCCAGAAATCTCCAAAACCTTCAGTAGAATTGTGAATGAGTTCGTTATTTTTCTGGTATGTGATATCCAGTCTGTGGTCGGGGGAGAGGATGACTAGAATGATCAATGAGGGAGGTTGTGTAGCACATAGTGGAATATCTCTAAATTCGGACTATGCCACAGAAAGCAGTGAGAGAACGTCATAACATTCGCATAGATTCATAAAGCTAGCTAACCATCGGCTTAACATTCTAGAATCAATGAAAGTCACTGAATTTTGTCCTCCTTTCGGAGTGGCCATGTTTCTCATTGCATAGTTTGTATGTTTTCGATAACAAAGTTAAGCCGCAATATGTCAATTGAATCGCATGGAAATTAATCGTAGCTGAGATTCCGTCGTGTGGGCATTTGCATTGACAACATGGACACTATTTCATACTTCAAGTTAATTCAACCCATGGACAAAGATGGCTTTTCAAATATGTACTGAATTTCTGTCGCTGTTTCCTTGTCCGAAACACTCTAACTCGCAGTTCCTTTCGACAGTAATTTCCAACTATTTTGCCGCTTGAATGTGGTTTAATCCAAGTGTCCGCCAAGAACCTGTATAGCAGTGAATGCTGAGATAACTTCTGTTTTTCCATTTTAAATTACCGAGAGTCCTAGTTGCCTTATCAACAAGTTCTGAACCTTTTCTCTAAATTTCGGTGAAATTCAACTATCGATTCATCCGCGAAGGATGCAAATCTGTTTTCAAGACGAGAACAACCTGCCGGCCATGGGAAAGTCGCCCTCGTAATTACGAAAGAAAATAAAAAAGCTGCTTTGTAATCATCAGGATTCATATAAAGGTCTATACCGTGAAACGGAACACGGTTGAAGAACATCGCAGAATCGCACATGAACTGTCTGTAGAATTATTACCTCATCACTGCGGTTCTGGTGTTCCTCCTACACTCTATGGATTTCCGCTTATTTTTGACTATTTCCCGTATTATTGGATAAGATTTATCTATATTCATTTTGAATTCGAACTGCAGAGCAAATGTTCAGGTTGTTTTACAGTTTGATATGAAGTGATCCCCCGAGAACAGCATTCGGATCTAACGCAAAACAAGCAAATTTCATTTTCTCGAATCCATCCATCACTTCGTACTGACACCGGAACCGAAGCATATTTTATCTTTTATCTTCTACTTCCTTTATTAATGAAATAACAATGTACATAATTTTTCAAGAATGGGGAGGCGGCCAACAAAGGGCTGCCAAGTGTGGCAGTCGACCACGGGGGGAGGATACGAACCCGCGAACTTCACGATTAAACGCACGGTATGGTAGGCGAGTGTTCGTCATACGCAACACGTGACCCAACCAGCGTAGTCTACTAAGTTTCATACGCTCAAACAAGCTATTCTCAGAAGTGGCACCCAATACCAGATTCCTAACCTCAATATTACTCACCCGGTCACTCCATCCAATCCTAGCCATACTACGTAAACATCGGTTGTCGAAAACATCCAACCGACGAACATCGCCCACACGTATACTCCACGTCTCGCAACCGTACAACAGAACTGAACGCCCTGCAGCACAGTACACACGACCTTTCAACTTCAGTGAAATATCAGGCCCACGCCACAAGTGCTTCAATCCAGCGTAAGCTGCACGAGCCTTGGATATACGCATACTTACCTCCAATCCCGAGCTACTATCGTTAGACACGCAGCTACCAAGGTAGGTGAAACGGTCCACCATTGTTATTTCCTCTCCATCCAGTATCAAGTTCGGCGCTGCTGCCGTCCAGTCCTGTAACAGTACTTTGCACTTTGAAGGTGCAAAGCACATGCCAAACCGAGCAACCGATCTCAACAGTCTAGCTAGTGCCCGTTGTGCATGGTCCGCAGACTCGAACAGGCACGCGACGTCGTCTGTGTAATCTAGGTCACATAGCTTCCCTCCATCTCCCAGTTCCACTCCTACGTCCCGGAGACCTCCTAAAGCATCTTCCATCACCTCGTCCATGACGAAGTTGAACAGGAATGGAGATATGGGACACCCTTGTCAAACGCCACTAGTCGTTTCGAATGAACGTGACAGTTCACCGTATACCCTAACGCGACCGTAGTTATGCGAGTACAACGCTCGCAACAGGTTCACAAACTTCGTTGGCATACCCTTCCGGTGGAGAGCACTGAGTAGTGCCGGTCGATCCACGGAGTCGAAAGCACATTTCAAATCGAGGAAGACTACGGTCGTAGGGCGGCGGTGCATGTAGCGCAATTCGAGTATCTGTCGGAGAGTGAATATTTGGCCGAAATCCGGCCTGCTGTTTGCGGATATTACACTCGCGAATCGATGTCGAAGCTAACACCTTAGTAACTATTGGAAGTGAACTAATCCCACGATGATTGCTACACTCACTCCGTGTACCTTTCTTGAAGATGGGTATAATCAGTTCCAAATATCACGAAGCAAGGAGGTAAGTGATTTCATCAGCACTTCTCCACCCAATTTGAAAAGAACTGGGGGAAGGTCGTCGGGACCGGCAGCTTTTCCCCTCTTCAGAAGCTGAATATTCGACTCCACGTCCACTTCCGTTGGGGGATCAAGTGACACCTCCCAAGGATTCACAGATCCAGACGTTGAACTAAATACGTTAGCGTGTGGCCAGCTAAAGTGATCCTTGAAGTGTTCTGCCCAATGGTCCGGTCTTTCCTGCTTACCATAGATGAACTCTCCAGTCCTATCACACACCACTTCACTAACCAAAGTTCGTCGCACACCGGTGTCTCGTATAGCCTTAAACATTCTTTGACTGTTGCCTGAAGCGGCCGCTCCCTCCATTTCTTCGGCTACCGTAACCTACCAGTCTTCACGGTCATTCTTAAAGCTTATCATCATGTAACGTTGCAACTATCGAAGCACCTTATTCACGTTCTGTGAGGATGTGCGGCTGCCGCTTTTGCTCCATCCGATCCGGCGACCCTTGTGAGATCCAGTGTCTTTGATGAACGCTTGATCTAGGACCACAGGCGAAATCTGCTGCCAAATGCATAGCCTGCTTAATTTGATCCCACTGCTCGTCGAAGTTCTTAGTTCCTCGGATAGTTTCTGTTCGTAGCTGTTGCGAACAGCCGAATCAGACAAACGTTCGACAGCCAATCGGGCTTGTAGCCTGCGTCGATGGCCATTCAGCTGCTGCGAAAATCGCATTAAAACTAACGCATGGTCCGAATCGATGTACGTGGTACAATACAATCTACAGTTCTTGACAGAACCGCGCCAACGTTAGCATACAACAATATGGTTGATCTGACTCAGACCACCTATCGAGTTAGAATGCCATGTCCCAGTACGACATGAACTGTGTCGGAAATTCGTACTAGATAGGAATAGGTTATTGTCTGCACAGAATTGGAGAAGTCTTTACCCGTTATCTGTTCCCGGAACAGACAAGGCCCATCGCCTACCTAAACAGACTTCCGATGTACTCAGTTTCCCAACTTGTGCATGAAAATCACCTCAAACCACCGCAATGTCAGAGTGTTTGCTCTTCCGAACAAGAGTGACGAGGTCATTGTAAAGCTCGTCTTTCTCCATGTCAGTGCTGCAGTCAGTGGGAGCGTATGCCGAGAAAACAAATAATCTGCGCTTAACACTACTGTCCTTTCAGACGCCGACTGATCCCTGCAGTCTCAGTGGCGCACAAGCGGACTGTGACTGGGATACAAATCTAAAAGAGCTGTCTTCCAGCTCTTCTCGCTTAAGATTATTTCCACACCGCGTTGACCCACAGCTTGAGCTGCTTCATCTCCTGAAGTGCGAAGAAAATATCTTGACGAGACGTTTAGTACGGTTAGTTGAATTACTCTACTCTACTCGAATCCTGAATTCGTGTTTCACTCACGTAACAGACATCAATCGATAGTGAGTCTAATGTCAGAGCCAGACACGCCTGTTGGCCAGCCTGTATTAAAGAGCGCACATTGAAGGAACCGAGATTCAGGGGCTGATGAGGCTTGAGAACGTGTGAGCTAACGGACTGAAAATCACTTACTACATTATTTGGCAATGAACCGTTGCGAGTATCGGGCGTGTAATCAGTGGAGAAGGGATAAAGAGATAGGATTAGAGACAGATGAGACAGGTTAATTAAAGGTGAGGGAAATCTGTTTATTGGTAGAAGGCAGTTTGTTGCCATTCTTCTCATTGTCTCACCTGATGTGCTGAGAGCTTTGGCTCCAGGGTCTTAGTACCTTTCTCACCCAGTCTTAGTTTATTGGGTGCTAGCCACCCCGAGGCATAACTCTTACGCCACACTCATGAGTGAACCATATACTCAAAAAATTTTCGCGTTAGTTAAAACCAGCTTGCGGCTACTGGCCGAGGGCCATGGGTTAACGATCGAGGGGAAAAACCGACGGTCCTTTGGACCACCTTTCAAAAAATCCGAAGTCGCCTGTTACACCCGACGAAAGCTACTAAAATGTTATTAAGACACAAATCTCAAGGATCCGAATGCGACTGGCCAAGGTGGTTCATGACCCTGTGTTTAATTATTCATTGGACCGAAGTAAACTGGTTTACATGCGCGCGTGTGTGTGTGTGTGTTTATGTATATGCGCGAGTCGCATTGACTTCGTGAAAGAACAAAGAGAAGGGTGACTGTGTGTGGTTTATAGGACATTCGAGGGTCAGCTGATTTAACATATAATCTGAGGGGCATAACAATAACTAAATATATCAGTTGGATGGCTTTTTATCGTCGGAATATAGTTAGCAGCCAAATACCAGACCTAACGAGATATATCTGACTCTGCGATGCAACACAGTCTATATTCCGAAGAAAGTCGTGAAGTGAAACTGGAACCGGTTTCCTCCTTCATGAATACGGGGTTCACATAGCGGACAAAGTGTTGAGATTTCATTATCAACCCTAATCATTCATAGTTGAAAGAAGAAGTTGTCGAAGGTGGCCACTGTAATTTTGCCGGTACATAACATCAAGGCTTCGTAGCTGTCTCAATAAAACATCAACAGTACTTGATTCTCTTTTTTCGAATTTTACTGGGAATATTCGAGAACGATTGACAGTGAAACATGCACGAGATCAGGAATTCTTTGAATGATGTTTGCAGTAGTCGTGATCGGACGCGCAAAAGAGTGGAAAGAAAACTCATGAGCCGAAGTCCAGTAACTTTAACCAACAAAATGAGACAATCAGAATCAAGATGGCGGCGTACACCCAGACCGTCACAAGAGTTTCTACCTGTAAAACCGTTCTCATCTAGGTACGCATGTTTTAAAACGTTTAATAGGTAGATTACATAAACGGGAACGTTTCAAACTGCTTCAGCGGAAGGAAAATCATTCTGGAACTTCGTGCTCTGACACCATAAGCGGACTTGCAGTGTCAGACATTCGACAAAATACATTTGGTATCACGAATGATTGCTTAAAAAGTTAGTAAATCTGATCGAAGCACATGCATATCCCAAATGTCTTGTTGATCCCGGCGCGCGGACCGGATTGATTCACCAAGTTCTAGCATTGGCCACAGAATAGTCGTATCGGCTTTTGGGACACTTTAGTGGAGACACCGTCGGCAGGTGGCAAAATAATCTGCATTGAATTGTTATTTTTGAAGTTAGAAAAGACGCGGAATTTTATGTGCAGAATATTCTGTTGCTGTTAATGCTGTTAGTCTAGGTCCCAATAGAATCCAATCAATCCAGTGATTATATTCTAATAGAGTCACAAATTTTCTCTTCTGCCTGATTGTCCCTACTACTTGGAACCGGCGAAAGTTAATGATTTGTTTCAGACAGGTCTTAATAACTAATCCGTTGTTGTGGAGCGGTAAAAAGTTCATTGCTGCAGGGCTAAACTACTTAATTCAGCTCCTAACCTACAAAAACACGGTAGATGATTGATCGATTTTGCATCAATATAATCACATAAATGCAATTGTTTCATCAGGCACATCGGGGATGATCAGTAGTTCATTTCCGCGAAATGCTAACCATGAAACTTGGAATTTAATGCCATCTTTATAATACTCTACATCTGTCCACTACAGAGCACGCTTAAGACAAACATCAAACGGAACAGATCAGTGTCCTCGAAACCAAATCAAGATTGACCACAAACACAAGTTTCCCAATTATTTTTAATGCATGTACTTTTACAAAACCCGCATCGTTCATTTCTATTTGCTCTTAACATATTGTCTTGAATGAATTTTTTGATCCGCTTTTAGTGTATATATATATATATATATGCCAATGTCGCCTATCAAACCGACTTCAAAGACTACGAAAAATACAACACGTGGCAAACCGGAAAGAAACTCGGGACACGGATCCATGAGCACCAAGTGGCAGCAAAAAAGGCACAATCCATCTTCGCCAATTTTAGTTTGAGAAGAAGGCGAAGGTCAAAAGTTCAACCTCGAAACTTGAGGATCATCGTCCAGGGTAGAGCCAAGTATTCGAGGGAATTGCTCGAAGCTTGACACTCGTATGAAAGATCAATAAATAGACAAGTCAGTCTGGACCGCGTATACCCATCGATCCGATCAAAGGACCAGTCAGCACAACGCAGTCTAAATGGATGCTGGTTAGGACACATCATGTCATCAGTCCTTGCAGTCGATTTGATAGACAACGCTAGTTCGTTTCTTGTTAGCTGTTGGTTCTTTGATATTCAACAGAATATAGCGTAGTATTCTTATTGGCGTGTGCACCACTTCAGTTCCCTGTTTTCATTTCAAATATATGTTTAATGTACTGCAGGACAGTGCGTGTTTTCGTGTGTTTGGCGATCGTATCGCGGTATTGCTTTTGTTGGTGCCTCGTCTGATGAAGCTTCGTGTGTGCCCGTTACTCAGAAACAGTTGAAACAGATGTTTTGCTTCGTTTCATTCGCTTCGCAGTGCTGCAATGGGATTGTGCTCTTTTATAAAGCGTCTTGATGCAACCTCTCTTGTAGCAGCTCCGGCGGCTGCTTTGAAATTGTAGGATTTGATCTGTGTGCATGTTTTTGCGGTACACAGATGACTCCAATGTGTCTGCATATGTCCGTTTGGCGAGCACGTCTAGAAACGGCAGACTGTTGTCATGTTCTTTCTCCATAGTGAACTTGATTTCCATGNAATACTCAGCCTAACAATGAAACCGACTGAGCATGAACCTCTCGTGTAACAATTAGACTGTGACGCGACAATACGTTCAACAGAACTGCCTGTAAACACTGATTGCACCTGCGAGACAAACTGTAGCTCAAAAACAAACAATCGAACCAGACAGACAAAGACAATCCAACCAATTACCCAGTCACCTAGTCACCTAGCCATCTAGTCACCTAGTCACCCATTCGAATCTCTTAGTCACAGTGACGTAGCCACTGAACCAGTCAGTCAGTTAGACAGGCCAACGTTCAGAAGAGTGACATCGTTGTACCGTTCGTACAAGCAACAAATCAAATCCAAATTTGCCTCACCCCAGATACTCAAATCTCTAGGACGACGCAAGGAGCACTTCTAAGAATCTTCGAAAATTACCATTTCAAATCAGGAAGCTACGACAGTGCAAGGTGAAATGAATCCCCGTTTTTCAGCCGAAAATCTGAGCAACCATTCGTAATGTGCTCAAATCATTCCCCGATAATTTTTTTTGATTTTACAAGCTGATCAGTGCTTCTTATTAAAAAGTTAATCCGGTATATATATATATATGCCAATGTCGCCTATCAAACCGACTTCAAAGACTACGAAAAATACAACACGTGGCAAACCGGAAAGAAACTCGGGACACGGATCCATGAGCACCAAGTGGCAGCAAAAAAGGCACAATCCATCTTCGCCAATTTTAGTTTGAGAAGAAGGCGAAGGTCAAAAGTTCAACCTCGAAACTTGAGGATCATCGTCCAGGGTAGAGCCAAGTATTCGAGGGAATTGCTCGAAGCTTGACACTCGTATGAAAGATCAATAAATAGACAAGTCAGTCTGGACCGCGTATACCCATCGATCCGATCAAAGGACCAGTCAGCACAACGCAGTCTAAATGGATGCTGGTTAGGACACATCATGTCATCAGTCCTTGCAGTCGATTTGATAGACAACGCTAGTTCGTTTCTTGTTAGCTGTTGGTTCTTTGATATTCAACAGAATATAGCGTAGTATTCTTATTGGCGTGTGCACCACTTCAGTTCCCTGTTTTCATTTCAAATATATGTTTAATGTACTGCAGGACAGTGCGTGTTTTCGTGTGTTTGGCGATCGTATCGCGGTATTGCTTTTGTTGGTGCCTCGTCTGATGAAGCTTCGTGTGTGCCCGTTACTCAGAAACAGTTGAAACAGATGTTTTGCTTCGTTTCATTCGCTTCGCAGTGCTGCAATGGGATTGTGCTCTTTTATAAAGCGTCTTGATGCAACCTCTCTTGTAGCAGCTCCGGCGGCTGCTTTGAAATTGTAGGATTTGATCTGTGTGCATGTTTTTGCGGTACACAGATGACTCCAATGTGTCTGCATATGTCCGTTTGGCGAGCACGTCTAGAAACGGCAGACTGTTGTCATGTTCTTTCTCCATAGTGAACTTGATTTCCATGAAAGCTCCGTTGATGACAGTGAAAGTTCGTTGTAGTTCAGATCGTTTAATGACTAAGAACGTATCGTCAAAGTAGCGCAGCCACAATATTGGTTTGATGCCCGGCAGGGTGGTCTTCTCCAGTTTCTGCATCACTGTCTCTGCAATGAAGCCAGAAATTGTGGTCCCCTTCTCTTGTTCGAAAAACGCGAACTCGAACTTGAAGAATGTTTGCAGGCACAATTTTACTAATTCACATACACCGCGCGAATTCAGTTGTTCGTCCATTGGTGTTCACCTGAAAGTTCTTGTAGTATATGCCTTAGAAAGTTTAAGGTTGTAAATGTGAAAAGAGAAACGACGTCGAAGATCATGATTTCATCCTCTCCAGTGTTTGCCCCAGTCAAGTTCTCCCAAGAACTGCAAGGAATTGTTGATTGAATGTTCATTTCCTATGATCAGCGGTCTCAGCCGCCTCCATAGGCTTTGAGCCAGGTTATATGTTAGCGTTTCCAGTAGTGCGACTATTGGTCTCGGTGGTATATCTTTTTTGTGGACTTCTGGTAGTCCGTAGAGCAGTGCAATATTTGAGTCACTGTCCTTCAGCCTGCAGCGTTTGTTGTTGCTCATTTGATGTAGTTTTTGCAATCGGTTTAATGTTTCGTTGATTCGTGTCGCAGGCCTTTGGGTTGGATCGTCGCAGATTTCCCGATAAGTCGACGCATCTTGTAGCAATGTTTTCGCTTTTTCTATATTCTCTGTTTTGCCCATAATGACTGTGATCACTCCTTACCTATTCTTTCTGTCGCTTTTAAATGAGACGTCTTTTGTACAACTAAAGGGATTTCCAAACAAGTCATAGGCATTCAAAAGACTCACTTGCTTTTCCATTTCCGCACTGTCGGTGCCAAATGCTGTGAATCAGTACCAAGGACATCATTGTGTTAAAATAGAGAAGTAACGACTGAATGCTGTGGTATGAAAAGACCTTCGACATCACTGTCTGTAAACACTGATTGCACCTGCGAGACAAACTGTAGCTCAAAAACAAACAATCGAACCAGACAGACAAAGACAATCCAACCAATTACCCAGTCACCTAGTCACCTAGCCATCTAGTCACCTAGTCACCCATTCGAATCTCTTAGTCACAGTGACGTAGCCACTGAACCAGTCAGTCAGTTAGA
>LUCM01002923.1:48935-67578 GCA_008360955.1 Fasciolopsis buskii | reverse complement strand
TATACCTTTATGGCGGGAGAACTGGGATGATGCTGTGTTACGAAACAGTTAATTCGACTTAGTGATTGCATATAAATTACTTCGGACCTGCCAGACTAAAATGAGTTTGGTTACCGCACTACATCCGGTCTTCTTATTGTTCGAAGCTCTATCCTGTCGGCGGTGTCCGAAGCTGTCTATCGAATTGAATGAATCAGCGTTATTCGAGTTGAGCTACGATTCTTGTATGCATATGACACAAGTGTGAACATAGATTGGTGATTGAAGTGTGAGCGACAAATCTGACATTTTCGTAAACATAGAACAGATGTTGGTACTCAACAATGCAGGAATGGACATCTTTGCCCGGGGGGTGCAATTAAGAGTTGCCTGCCAGCGAGCACGAGTGCCTATCCTAGATGTATTAGATCTTTGGGGTACAACAGTGCGTGATCCCAGTCCATGTTGAGAAACGATGAGGTTTTTAAACAGCAATCATTTAGACTCATTGTAGTGGCGAACGGAGACCATAATCGAATCAGATATCCCCAAAGAGTTGTGGCGCGGCCAATCCAAGTTCGCGAGGTCTTCTGTATTTACTTCTTTAACAGTCTTAGTGCGCTTGCTGAATTCTGGTCGACCACGTTCAACGTATGTTTGATTAAATCCTCCTTGAACCCATTCTTGTAAGATACAACTTTGGAAGTCATTTCTTTGTCATTAGCTGCGCATTCATTTGCTGTGCTTTGCTTCCTCGCTTAAGTGTAACTATGGGTTTCTTTCTTTTCACACTTTTTACCGATGTTCACACTGTCAGATACATACAGTAGCATGTTGGCGTGATGAGTCAATATGTAGTTTACTTGACGCAATCCAGTGCAGCAGTCACGACCGGTCGATAAGACGAGTGGTGGCCCTCGTTGGCACAAAGTAAATGTTCCTGTCCACTTCACCGATTAACGAATGCCCTCGTTTTTCATCCTCGTGGTTCTCTTTTGAATATTCCTTTTGTATGCTAGTTTCATTTACGAAGGCAGTGAATGCAGTTTTGGCTCTAAGCAGTTTCACTGAAGTCGTACTCCCTAATTAAGGAGAAAAATGAAATAAATCGCCGCAAAAATTCACGACCAAATTTCCGTGAAATGTCATTTTGATAGAATCGGGGATATAAAAATTAATCTCGTCTTTTATCAAACAGATTCATGAACTGTTGGCAGCAGAGTTATTTGATAGGGAATCCGGCTGCTGCGTATACAAAGCATTTGGTGGGGAATCTGGAATTCTATTGATGTCAGTCTGAACTCCGCTTTCATTCAGCCATTCCCCAGAGACTTTATTATCCTGTGTAATGTCCGTTCTTCTAGAAGTCAAGTTCTAGTCTTGAGATAATTTTGCATTCTTTGTTTCCCAATCTGCCTCCCCTCACATAATCCTTCGTGAATTACGTGCAAGTTTATTTGCGGGAATTATATCATCTGCCCATTCTTGCTGGTGTTAAATCCGTCTCCTGCAGTAGTTGTGCCCATTGTGAAACACTCGACCTCAAAGATTTTATCAAAACGCTGATATCACATTGCTACAATTGTCTCTACATTGAGGTTAATCACTAATTGTCTATGCTGCTCCCTTGTTATTCTTAATAAACCACTTCATTTTGCTTAGGAGCCCTCCAGACATAGGTGGATCATTACGGCATTTTACTTCGGATAGAATACTACTTCGTTTCCCTTTAGATCATCCTTTCCCTTTGATCCGGTGCCCGGGCTTTTGGCTTTCCCATTTATGTACTGTTGTTGTTGTTGTTGTTGTTGTTGTTGTTGTTTTGTTGTCGAACGATTGTTTTTTTATCAGAACCCAGTTATTTAGATTAAATTACAACCTGAAAATCCAGCCCAATCCGCGAATCTACAAACAAACTCGGTATGGCCACACACAGTCTGCACGCTACACCTGTTGCCATTTCGGACCTGCGTACAACTGCAATCATCCGGGGGTACCTATTTGAACAGAATCCGACAAAAATCAACAAGTGCTTTAGTTCATGTTAAAAATACCTAATGTGCTTGATGATGAGTTCTTACAGCCATGTCGGAAATATACAAGATGTTGGAAACCAAATAGCGGTGAAGTGAAACGACAAGTCGATTTAGTTGTTTCCCGCTTTTGTACAAAGAATGCCGGGTACAAACGGAGACAGACGGACTATCCGTATTTCAGCAATGGGAATACTAGGACAACAAACGAATTACGAGGATTCATATTCCTGAATGGATCAAGATAATGCAACTTACAGCTCAGTACAATTAAACTGTTTTTCACTAGGTTACTTTATGAAGTGAGTTGATATTATCCGTGCTTCCTATGATGCATGAATGTAACCACGTCACTGTCACCGTTTGCCTGGTCAGCAGGGTACAAGACAAGGTAAACTCATTGTCAGTCCCTCACACAACCAGTAGAATATCACCATCATTTTTTGTTTTGTTTCGCACAATAGCTGAAATACTGTTTCCCAGAAATGGAACGTATTTTTGAGGACAGATGGAATGAGCATTTTGTTAGTTAAAATATCTTAGAATTATAACGTCAAAAACCCTGGTGTGGTTAATCCCTAATAAGTGAGAAAACGCAACTTAATAAACTGCACTGGATAGAGTGTAATTATGTGAACTGGTTTCACAATTTAAACATAAACAACGAAAAGATCAGTAAAACCACTGATTTTAATGATTCAATCGTGGCTGACAGTAAAGTTAGCTGATCACGTTGCTTTTGATGATGGTGATCTGCCTGGGCTATCGATCATGGCTGCCTGCTCTAACATTTTCACTGCATTCTGTGCATTCTTTCCCCCCCCCCCTATTTCTCCTCTCCGGTCTACCAAGAAAATTTTTGGAAAACTGTTTTGGTGTGGTTTCATGCTGAATTAGAGAAAACAGGAAGGTCGTTACGTGCAATCAGTCTTTAGTAAAGTGTCATTATAAGGTAACATTTAGTACTGATGAAGTCAAGACCAGAATTCCTCTATCAAACATGGGTTGTGCGTGGGCAAATGTAAGCATGACAAATTCTGAGGTTTCAAAGTATTTGCCTACAGCCATTTGTAACTAGGGTTTTTGAAATGGCCCATGGGTCAATCGGATCCGGCTCGATTCGTTTGACCTTCGTTGAAAAGGACACGGTGTCGGTTAAGTAATACAATATGCGGAAAACACAAGGTTTGTTATTCTCTGTTTTATACAGATTTGTGACAGGAGGATTTTTAGGTTCAAAAATATAACATGACTCCGAAGGTTAGTCGCAAGCAGATAGACGTGGTCACCAGATGCGAAAAATTGCAGCCGCTTCCATTTAAGCGATCTTTCGCTCAAACCATCCGACGGAATTAAGGGAACTACGACGTCGATAAAACATCTTTTGACTTCTAACGAGGAAATACACAACCATTGGAACGCGATTCCGGTTTGATTTCGCTTTTCAATAACAACGCCAAGCCTTCCGTCATCATTATACTCTTCCTTTTTATGGTCTGCTAGTATCTTTCGGTAATCGAAAGATTTCTAGGGCATTGTCCTTTACTGATAAGTGTGTGGTTGGTCTGCTTCCGCAGCTCAAAGCGATCAAGTCGGTGTGACGTATCTTATCACTAGTTTATGTAGATGGGATTGATTCGACTGAGAAAAGATGCATGAGTTAAACGATAAATTTTGGGTTGCCGATAACACTGATTATTTTTCAACAATACTGTCACAATGGGACATTTCATTTTATTTATTTTCATGATTATAGAACAACCCGTTTTCGATTGGGGGGGAACAGGTTAGCCTAATGAATATCAAATGGCGAGGGCTCAGCGACCAAATGACGCGAACTCAGTATGCCAACTATAAAATTCCATTAGGTTGAGGGCTCGAACAACACCCAAGTGTTGTTGAGCAGCTAACCGAATTGACAATGTATCATCAGGATCTTCAAACCCTGATAAGCATAGCAGATACCAACTAACTTATAAGGCAGCAAAACTAATGTAAACTGAACAGATCGTGGGAAATCACACTATTTGGATTCCATCGTCATAGAAAATGAGTTGAAATGGAAACAAAAATGCAGTTGATCAGATATTTTGCCCTTTGTAGGAACAATTACAATAAACAGAGTGCAGTTCTATCTATCTCAAAACAGAATGACGGATTTTGTAAAGACCGTAACACTTAAGCTACCCCCAGTCCTAGCATACAGTTATTTCCTGAGTCAATCAGCATTCTTGAATTTCTTTTACCCAGTTGAAACATTGCACGTCGATTAGACGATCAGTCATTCATTATGTGGATTACTATCTGTGCATACGCATTGCCGGCGTAAGTCAGCTTCGCGTGGACAAATCGCGTTTGTCAGAGATAGGCAGATCCACTGTATTATGCGCCCTAGCGCAAAAGATGGTCGAATGACCTGGCAGCTATGCACAACAGCTTATCTGACAAGCGAAACAAAGCCACGGGTCTTTGGTTGATGTGCATGTATGTTTGTTTGTATGTACGTCTGCTTGTGTGTATTAATGTAGCCGTGTGCGTGTTCATCGCTGTTGAGCTAACCAACCGGTCTTCATTTCGCATCAGCCCATTTTGCATCAATGAGGTCTAAACAAATAGCCGGTTGTAGATGGCCTTATGATGGGTGACGTTGTTCTATAGTGACGCTGCTTGGGGAGATCGGACAGGACCGACCAACACTGCGGAACATACAACTCAATCAAACTAACAACTTCAGATGTTCGAAGGTCCAGTTCAACTTCATGGTGGCGATCGATACAGTGTGCAGTGTTAAGGTCAGGCTTGCACGCAAGCTACAAAAGAGCGTTTTTGAAAACGCTAGGGTGCAAGGTAACATACACACACACTTATGTACACAGGTCGAAGTGATGCAGTTGACGGGTCCAGTTGCGTAAAGCTGGTTCCACCAAAAGACCTGATTGCACGTGTGGTTAGGTTCACTGTTATTGCAGAGGAGCTTATTAAAAGTGGGTGTTGTATGCGATATATATATATATATATATGAACTAAAATGAATAGAAACTCCCTAACCTAAATCATGAGCCATAAGTTGTTGTGTCTGACTGACTGCATCACGAAGAATCCTGTGTGAAATGAAACCAGTGTGTTCTGAATTGAATTTGATCGCATGGCCGTAAGTCTCACAAAATGAAGGGCTCATATAAGGTAGGCGTAAGCGAACTTACTGCTTTATTTCACTGTCCTCTATAGTGCTCTCTTGTGCTTCACATTTGCCAATGAAACTCCTGGCCCGGCTTCCGTGGGGCATTTCAAAGGTGTGGTAAAACGGAGGTGTCTAAGACGACTTGGGCTCTGAAAATTCAGAACCTATTGTTGAATAGACGTTGAGGGGGAAAGTTGTTTATTAATTTAGTGAACCTAGTTCGCTGTTACCACCGTCCCGGAGTGTTGTGTCCCTAAACAGTTCTTTATTCCGTTTGCTGGTGAATCTTCCGCTATTCGTTATCTAAGCCCTAAATGTTTTTAGTACTTGTGCTAGAAATAGTAACATTACTTGTGATCGGCCATAATGAAACATCCACATGAATCCTCACCATGTAGTTGAATGTATTCGATTCTAGACTATGCAACCAAAGACAGGATTTATGTATCAGACAATTGGTCACATATTAATTAGGCGGAAACATCACTGACGGAATACCTTTAGGAGAATTTGCGCCTACCTCATTCGTGATTAGCTCCGATTCTGAATTGCTGTTTTGTAGTTGCACATCACAGGGAGGCTGTAACAAACTGTATCGCAGCCCCATCCTACTATTCGCAAGCCTAAAACATCAGTCTGTATTACAGTTCACCGCCTCATTGAAGGAAATATCATATGACACAGCATCTCCACTTGGACTTGATATCATTTGCACTGCACAGACACTGGTGACACTTTAACCGTTAGTCTGTTGATTAAGCCGTATTTGTCCGGCATTTTTCGAAGTATCGTGCGATTGGTAAAATTTAGTTTAATATTTTAAAGATCCAGTGAAGTAGACTGAGTTGAGCGGGTGCGTAGAAAGACCTCATGTTGCTGTGTAACTGTTACTGGTGGTCTGACTCGAGTGAGAATAATTTGTAATCTTTCTTTGTTTGACAATGTGTTCCGGCCACCGTTGGTTGATTGCTCTTACTTCATACTATATCACATATGCAATGTTTCCTCGTTCTTGTCTCTGGTCCCGCAGTTCTATACTTTGTGTGAAGGGTAATTAATCAACACTGCCGAAAGTCCCTATGGCTCACATACTGCTCGTTTTGAAGATCACTGGACTCTCCGTGTGTGCAAATACCTCAGTCAAATGACGCACTGGTAGGCTCAAGTCATTTGGAAGCAACAAAAATCAAAGCAAATAACATGTGCTGGTACTGCATTCTTATCACTAGAAGTTCCCTTGATTGACGAACCTACTCACAAGTCACAAAGGTAATCTGCTTTAAGTTTCCGTCTTTTGGCCAAGGTCAATCTTCAGAAAAGGGCACACAGTGGCTGATTAGATTTTTATTAAATAAAATGTGAGAGAACCACTCTTATATGGACTCCTGCGAAACCACATAAGATAATTATGTCGAATCAAACCACGATGTACTCGCATGGCTGTGGCTGGACAGCAGGATGCCAAATGCATATGCCGTATATTCCAGAAGATTAATACGTAGTAAACAGTTTGTTTATTTGACAAACGAATTGGGACCAGGATCAAATCATCTAAACGTCGCAAGTGGTCTCGAATCTACTTGCTTGTCACATGACAGTTTGGTGAAGCTTCTACCTGCATCTTGACGAAACCAGAACGGGAAAAGCTTACATTTTACAGTGACCACTGTCCTTAAAGTATTCGCCAACGGTATTTTTCCCTAGGTTATGTATAAACGAGTGACTTGTAAACAAACCCTGAGGTGATTTCCAGTTATGGGATTCTTGCTATCGTCACTTGCGTAGTTCGGGATCCAAGCTATTCCCATATGTGTTGATATATATATATATATATTCCACAATTATGCGCACATATTGTGACCAGACTTATGGCGTAGGAAGAAACCAGTAAATGTGAAAGAAGAAAGAAGAAGAAGCAATGCACACAGTTCACTTTAGGTGATGACTTCTGCATCGTCTACCCCAGCGGAATCAGCAATCCATCGAGATCCAAGTTTCTTCTGTGGCCTTAGAGACCCTACCACTAACCAAATGGTCTAACGCACAAGGCAGCACGATGATCTGAGACTCACGTAACCCACTAGCGACCAGTGACTGATTGCTCAGTCCACACGCGCTTCGGATGGGACCAGACATCCTGTGTGCTCAGTACCTTCCACTACCACAGATCCTGATAGAGGTGTGGTTGGTTTGCAATCAGAGTTTGACAAACTCCTCCAAAATGATTACGAATAATCAGTCAACCCGGTTGAGATCGCCGGGCGTTTAAGTTCAATCTCTCAAGGAAGGCAGTGCATGGGAGGCACAGTCATTTGGAAGCATTTCGAGGAAAGTTCAAAATGAGTAGCCCGAGACATTCACTGGGGATTATGCTAAGGCATTTGAAAGTATACGTGCAGGTAGTTGAAGTCGATGTTGTTAAACTGATTATCGATCTCATTGCACAGACCCAGTTATTTGAACTATTTGAGATATCTTCTCGTCTGCTTCCCAGATCTGGTTGTTTCTCACTAATTCCATCTTGTGATATTTCTATGACTTGGATTCCTTGAAGTCCGTTTCCTGTCGGAGATCTCACTTTAAACTTTCACTTTATAAGGCATCACGCAATGCCTACACAAAATAACATGTAACAAGTTCACACTTACTCACACACATGTTTGCTTAGAGGTAACAATCTCAAAACGAAGCAGATCCCTTGATTTCCTTGAAATTTTATCCTACAATTCACAAACAGGTCTACTTCCGATTCGACCAGTATGATAATGTACTGGTCATCTCACCTGTCAAGGTTGGAAAGAATTGATAGACAAGAGACCTGGTGCTTGTCATGGCCATGATAAGCCATGGGTTACTTATAAACAATCTTAAGGTAAGTTTTTGATGTTTAAAATCCAGTTATCTCTATGGCTGAAATAAGGCGTGAGCTAACAAAACATCGCCTGTAGCGTGATCAGCAAGTCGTTTATGTTGACAAATAAACACGTCATCTAATGAAGCCAGGAATAACTACATCTGGACCAATAGTCTATTCGTCCTGTTCAGTCCGTTATTATTTTATCCGTCTTTCCAGGCAACAATTCGACCAAAGAGATAATTTGGGCTTGGACTGTGGGTTTTTACCATTGGACAAATGATACATAAGAAAGTGACCCTACGATACCTCCCGCAGCTCAGAAGCCAAGCACAATTGTTGAAGAGTCGAGCATCGCAGCTTTAAGAGCGTTGTCTTATGCTGACCCGATGTTAAATGCCTCTCAGTCTGCAGCGTGAGACACTTATGACGCGGAAATTGGCAGATAAACTACAAAACATGATGCATATCAAGCATACTTTTCGCGATCTTATCCGAAGTGAGCATTACAACACTAACAGACCAGGAAAGGTGTCCAATTACCTGTAGCTCTTGTCCTCTCATTGTAGCCGATAGGGAAGCAAAGGGCTGTCTAGATTACAGGCATTGAGCCGTCTCCAGACCTACCTGTTCAACCTGAAGTTCACAAATGTCACTGATCATGGGACAATTCAGTTCGCATTCCACCTGAATAAGTCCTTGGCCAAATTTCCAGCTACGGTGGTTCAGTTACGGAGTACTTCCTTGTCGGTCTCCGACTCAGACACTGTGCATCGAACCTGCGAAAGAATTCCGCAAGCCGACTTCTCTTTGTGATCCTCCCAGGTTGTATCGGTGAGACAACGCAAATCCACATCCCGAATGCTCCAATATCGATAGAGAAACTGTGAAAGTTCACAAAACATTGTTATCCTTTGGTCTCGTCGGCAATTAGGAAGGAATGACAACCACAGGTGGGGGTGAAATTTTCTCGGTTCAGTGTGCACAGGGAAGGGGTTTTTTATGGAACCGGTAGAAGCGATTTGGCAAGGTGAACTGTCAGTTCTAAGTGCATCACATAAAGGCTATTTGGTGCGAAGAAAATAAAGCCTATGGCTCAATGAATAGGTATGATACTGATCAGAACCAGGCATGGACATTTGCACGACGAGGCAAGATCGATTTCAAACCGAGCAACTGGAATCCATGGCCTGAATGTTATTCACGGCAGAAGTGGATCCACGAGGAATTTTTCAGCTCGCTTTTGAAATTATACATCCCTCTTGTAAATGGCCCACAGTATTCCTGCAGAGCACATCAAATATAGGTTTCCTGCTGCATTCTCGAGAAGATGCCTTCACTCCTCGTCTGCGGCATTGCTGCAGCTTTGTTGATTGGTAGCCAAGTAGTACCCGACATATGTGTCCTCGTAGCTACCTCTGCTTATTTTTCAAGTGGTCCAGACAGGGATTTGCCAAGCTATGTCAAAAGCGCTTCTTTGTCCGAGCGTCCGTCAACGTCACCAGATTTGCAGTCTTCCGTAGGCAGCTTTCCGTTACAATACCCCAATGGGATCAACTGTGCTACGAAAAGGAGTTCAGCTATATTGTTCAAATCACAGCCCCGTGTAACAATGTTGATACTGGAAATAGCAGCATGGACTCAAACTAGTAAGACGTACTTAAACGTCTCCGACTCTAGAATACATAAGCGAAAACAGCAAGCAGACCACGACAACCGTAAGTCGCGTTATGGTTTATTTACAATTCATTTGATTATGTATTGAATAGGTTGAAACACGGCATTAACCGAAAACCTCTGGACCAGTGACCGTCGTGGTGTGTTCACTTTTCTCACTCTTATTTCGTCACGATTCTGATTATCTGTTTTGTGCAGGTGACAGTAAAGCTGTGCTAAACCGTATCACATGATGTGCGCGTAGACTCAGCCTGTCCTGACCCAGGTATTTTGATTTCGGTTAGATTATCTTTCGAGTTCACTGATTTGGATGACCCATCAGTGTACCGTCGTCATCTAAGCTAAATTCTCTTCGAACTGATACATAAGGTCACAAGCTATCGTCGAAAAGTGGATGTGTTCTACCGCAACGGGTGCCTGCTGAATAGTCGCGATTACTACTTTAAGTGACAATAAACAGGTTAACCGGGCAAGCAAATGAAATAGATGAAGAATTCTTGAGCGGGGATAACTGTGCGCATTCTATTTATAATCTGCTTGATTAGGTATGCTGAAGTTTGGCCGCTGTTTGCAGCTACATCATTCAATTAATCCTTGTTTGCGAGTCAGTAACAAACCGAGATAAGTATGAAAACTGACATTGGTCCGAAAGTAATCCGCAAATAACAGTTCCATCAGATTCATGCGTAAACAACATCATTATCATCATTGTTCAGCTTTAAACAGCAAGGTAAGCTTCCATGATAGCTGCCTTTTCCCCACAGTTACATGTTTGCGTAAAAATGAATTTTCAAGAGTACCAGGGAGTGGACCTACACAGGTGGGAAAAGATAAAACGCTGCTGCATCCAACACACGGAACACAGCCTAACTGCACAAGCGCACGTTTTCTTTCAATCATTCTGATTCCATAGAAAATGACAACACGATCGCCACTGTTCACGGTTCACTGCCAAATCCTTCAGTGTCCCTAGCTCGCTAGTTGACGAGTCTTCCAGACCCCAACCACGACGACGTGAGACACGTACTTTACCTAACTTCGCTGTACATTTTCTCATCCCACGTTGCCACGTCATCTGTTGGCCTCCACATGGCTTCTTCCATTTCCTAGGAGGAACACAAAATAAGGCACGGTATGGTAGGCGAGTGTTCGTCATACGCAACACGTGACCCAACCAGCGTAGTCTACTAAGTTTCATACGCTGAAACAAGCTGTTCTCAGAAGTGGCACTCAATACCAGATTCCTAACCTCAATATTACTCACCCGGTCACTCCATCCAATCCGCAAACATCGGTTGTCGAAAACCTCCAACCGACGAACATCGCCCACACGCATACTCCATGTCTCGCGACCATACGACAGAACTGAACACACTGCGGCACAGTACACACGACATTTCAACTTCAGTGAAATATCAGGCCGACGCCACAAGTGCTTCAGTCATGCATGAGTTGCTCGAGCTTTCGATATACGCGTGTTTACCTCCACTGCCGAGTTTCGACACGCAGCTACCAAGGCAGGTGAAACGGTCCACAATCGTTAGTTCCTTTCCATCCAGTACCAAGTTCCGGACTACGGTTGTCCAATCCTGTAACAGTACTTTGGAGGGATTTCTGACTGAAGTGGCCTTCAAGTTGTGCAATCTTTTTCTTGAGCACCTTGATAAACAACAGCGTGGCGAACAAGAATGTTTTCAGTTAGTGCTGATCATGCTGGTATTTAACTTCAAATATGACTTGCAGTAAATGAAGAGAAGATGATAGGTTAAAATTCTACTAGTCAAAACATATTCACTGTTATGGGCATCTCTAATACATTCCGGTTTTCCAGGTTCATGCACCATTGTCAAATTCTAGCTTGAAATTTTGCATGGCCTAATGTGTCTGCTAAAGAATCACTATTTTTCGGCAAATGTTAATGAAGCTGCATTGGAACATATTATGATTGACATTTCTTAGTTTTACCGAGTAACTTCTGCCTACCAGAAAAGTTTTCCATGTGATTTCCGGAAGTTTGGGAGCATTTTGGATGTGTCCGATTGGAGTCCAGTGAGATGGTCGCCTCGAGTACACTGTATCCCCGATCACCAGGTGACATTATTACCGCAATTAACGGGAAAGTGTTTTCCAATAAACCAGCTTTTTGGATCTTAGCAAGCTACACAGTCATCACCGAACCACAAGTGAATAACCAAGATGAGGGGTATGCAAAGGCGAATTCGTGCTTAGTTGCCAGCAAGCGTTGTTGTAGATCCAGTAAATAAATCACGAAAAGTGTCACCTAAAACAATTCATTTTGTGCATCTTTTTATGTAGAATGCAACATAAATTACTAACTGCGGCCTTTAACGGACGTCAGTAGTTTGGGTGTGGTAGTCCTAGTACATTCCAAATAGGGTGTTCTAAGAGTTTTTGACCAAAATACAGTCAGAAAGGTGCTGTTGTACAGTGCAAAGTGATAAACAGAATTTAGTACAAAATATCAAATCTATCAAGTACTAGCATCCTAATTCACCAAGAAAATTGGATTGGCTAGGTGATAGTTCCCTTGTCTTTGGAACAACGTGTTTTTTAATCTTTCATTTTTATGATCTCTCTCATCTTTTACTTCCTTTACAACTGGAATAATGATATACATCATTTTCGGGAACAGAGCACCGCCAACAGAAGGCTGCCAATTTCGAAAGTTGGCCGGCTGAGGAGGAAACTGAGCTCTGGACCTTCAGGCTGAAATAACGTGATGTTGAGATCCTGGCCACGGCCGGTAGCTTGCATCTTTCAAATGGATTTCATTTTCCTGCAAGATGACCCCATGTAACCAGATGTTGCTGGCTAGTCCCTTGGATCAGGTGCATGTTAGGGCCAGTTTTGGGACTTGATTTTAGCACTCATAGGAAATTCCAACTCCTTATACCATTTTTCAGCCTGTCATACTCATGTCAGCCTGGTTCAAATATTCGTCAACACGATTTGGGTTTATGACGAAATAATCCAGACCTACAAGTGTAGAAATGAACTGTTTAGTCTACAACTGGACCTTCAAACGCACACTACTCCCGTCTGCTTCTGCAGTCGTCCCACGCGCCTGTTGTCTGTGCAAAGTCCCGCAATGTGCAAATAGGAGGAAAAAACATTTGGACCTTTTTTTATCGCTACCCTTACGGGAAAACTTGACCATTATTTGCGATACGACTAGGTCAACGTGCGGTGATTGATAGCTCAGTCAGACAACGTTCACAAAACTATCAATCAACAGTCGCTTTTCGGCCCGTAGACAGTCTTCGGATGCGTGAGACAAAGAAAAAGATGGAGTTGGAAAAACTAACCTCGGTATCAGCTGTTGTTGTTGCTGTTGTTGTTGTTGTTGTTGTTGCTGTGGTCCAAAATGACAGATGACTGCGCGCACGAATTCGGTCGGGGACAAGAAAAGCCGACGCTGAAGTGACGGCCAAAAGCACAGTTTGACCTAGTGACGAATGTCGGTAAAGGAGACCCTAAAATCCGCATGATGGAAGCTGAGCACGTTTGGGCTAGTAACGGGTCGACTGTAGATTCCAAATGATCGAAGGACTGGGGTTATGACATAAAAAGACGGTAAAATTAATGTGTAATGCGGTCAAACGCACGGTGTAGACAAGTCCGTTAAATTGTGTATACTTGTGTGCAGAAAGGAATTGGTGGATGACGAGTGCTTAAATGATCCTAGTACTGAATTGCTCTCAGCATCTACTCCAATTTCTGACCTTTCTCATTCTCCCGGCGCACCCAATACAAACACACTGTATAGATGGCTGTTGTTGCAACGATGAGTCCAGAAGTCATTGTCAGGCCAGGAATATTTTTGTACAACAGTAAAAATATGTGTCCCTCACAAAAACCATATGAAGTGAACAAAACTCAAATTGCCTGAATGAACGGGTTTGTCATCACATGTACTTTAGGAATGGATCTGTTTGTCTCATATCTGGTTGACTGAACAGGTTGGTTAATACAGGCCCCGGTTGGATGTGCAAATACGTGGCTGCTTTTGAGTGCCTCATCTAGTACACTTTCCCATCCAGTGACCATGGATTCATAATTTTCCCACTCAGAAAGAAATTCACCAGCTTTGAGAACAGATAGGTTCGGTCAAAGGGAATTAGCAAACAAACTTGCTTCACATTGAGTTTTGGAAATTATTCCAATGGTCGCCGTATTTTATTTTACTGTGAAGCATGTACAAGCCTTGTGTTCACAATGCCAGAATTCAGATAACAGATTATCACACTAGTGGCGACAGAAGGATACGAAATAAGAAGAATTTGTGAAAAGTGCTAGTGGACTTAGGGAAGTTATGTACGCCGTTCGATGGCAGACACAAATTTGGCGGTCACTGGACGACCAACTTACAGCACGGTGGAATTAATGCATGAAACCTAATCAACAAACCAAAATATGCATGCGTTCTAAGAGTATTAGAAAATGAGTTGATGTATCGAGGAAATTTAAAAACTGAAGTGAACTGAAGTATAAATGCTTTCTCGCATCCGGAGAAGCACCTAGATTTTCACGGAAATGAATACTTATGCTTTCGGGTTTTAATTTAGTAATAATAAGTAAAACATTATTCAATGCATTCGTTATGAAAACACCAATTGAAATTGGAAATTGAAAATGCGCACTGGAAGGATGTATTATACGTTCAATTATTTTTTATGTATCATCCCAAATACTTTTCGTGCATAAAAGAAAAAGCACCGGAATGAACCGCAAGGTATGGGAATAAAGCTGAACTTTTACTTACTATATCAAGCTGTGTTTCAGTCGTTGAAATACTCAAGATGGGATACGAACTGTGTCACGTCTCAGAGCACAGTGATTATAGAACGAGATCTGCAACATATCCTAGTAGGGTAAATTTGATAGCATCAATCACATTTGTCAATCTTAACTGACATTACATATATAACATATGCCAGGCTAATGAATGAGAACGGCCGGAGTGGAAACTAGACGCAATAGCAGTTTGGTTGTGCTTTCGGAATGGAATGGTTAACACAGCCGATATTCTTGGATAAAATACGACCCCTGTGAGGAAATATAAAACATCTGCATTTAGGAAAATTAATGGAAAATGGTTATCTGATAGTTTCCGGAAAGAGGTTATGTTAGCCGAAAAAATAGAAAAAAATGAATGGACATCAATGAATGATCATCCCTTGCATTGGAAACTATGATCAAAAGTTTAGCTCCCGACTCGCATGTCCTGGCTGTTCATAGTAGTGAATATTTTGACCAGTCGTACAATCAAACGATGCTGGATTATCAACGCCTGGTGGAATGGCTCAGAACCGCACTATTCGACTGAAGACAACAAGAACAAAGCGAATGGGAAGCATGCTCACGTTTATTTACATGTTATTCATGTATATACTAATTAGGCAAGGACACCACTGACGAAATACCCATTGGATCCATACCAACCACTGAGTATTCTCTTTTCTCGTTCATGAGTCACCACGATTGTGACTGGCCAGTTTGTACTTTGAAGCCGCTTTGAAGCCATGCGGAACTGTATCACATCTGAGTAACAGGTGAGTCAGAATTTCCCCAGCTGCCTACAGGACATGATTTCCTTACAGAGGATGGTTGCATGGAGGTTGTGAACTGGCTCATAATCTATCTGGATCATGGCATCCAATTGAGCGAGGGAATTCTAAGAATTATGATAGAAGCTACTATCCTTGAATACGGGGTATGCAATTGCACCTGAGACAACCTGAACTAATGCAAGTTTACCTAACCTACTGACAGGTGGAAATTTTTGAATGTGTACTATTTCTGACACTGACTGGCTAACTGAGGTACTCCTTTTGTAGTAAATTCATATAGGCGATTTCCCTCAAGTTTGCGGCATTCAGGCAGATTCTTTGCTACCGCTCAAATGATTTCAGTTTTATTGAGTCATCTATGCTACGCAAATATGAGCTTATAGTGATAAGTACAATGTGTACTCAGTGGGCGATGCAGAGTAAGGGAATATTTTGAATACAAGTAGAAATTAGCCAGAAGGCACTTGGGTGATGAACAAGTTCACTGGGCAAGCAGGTTAATTAGTTTTGCGAATCTCGCTACTCCAAATGACTCTGGAGAAAAACTAACGGTGAAAGTACCAGAACCGTCTCAGTTACTTTTGGTCATCCGTTGAAACCTCTACCGTTCGTTCTTGTGAAGTTTCAAATTGGGTGTATTGATCTGATTGTCTAGAAGGACCGATTAAGTGATAAACGGATGCGCTATGCATAATTGGAATGTTTAGTCTACATGATAACTGGTTCCTCAAGCTTCCTCAAGGCAAGTGTATATGAATTGTTCACGGGCCGGTCCACTGGTTAAACCTTTCTTACTTTTTACCCATTTCATTGACCGGCCACCCCGAATCATCATCCAACCACTACCTGGCTCGAAGAACAGCATACACCGAGGCAGTCGATCTGTGGGCGTGCGTAAAACGTGTTCCAACTACTTTAAACTATTCTTTTTCCGTGCCTCCTCTAAAGGCTGGACCTAAGGGCCCAGTACCCTACTCGCAAGGTCTTCCAATCATATCCCACTAAAATCACGAAGACAACGGTGTTCAAACATTGACAGTCTTCGCGAATTCCCTATTCTCATCGGTCCTGTTTTCAAGCCATAGACGAACAGCGACCTCACAGCTCTTGAGATACTGGATATTTGATCAATAACCAGATGTCACGCCGACACCACAAAGGCCTCAGATTAGTGAATATCAATCGGGCCTTCTACATGCCTGAAGACACTTCTCCCAATAAGACCACCAGGTGAGATGTAACTACCCAAGTAACTAAATTCATCCACTTTAACCAACTGTTCCCCGACAAGAGAAAGGTTCGACTTCGAGTCAATCCAAACTTTCAACCGCATTTTCCATTTCACAAGCACAAAGTCCATCCCAAACAAACTTACACTACCGTTCGTCCATCGAAAAAAACTGGATTCTTAACTGGACATTCGCTCAGCAGCACATCGTCCGAACACTCGAAGTCTCTAGAAGCATATCCATGACAAAGTTAAAAACAAAATGTGGAGAGAGACAACCCTGACAAACACCACTTCTCGTCGTGAACTTTGGTGAAACATCGTCGTAAGCAGGAATTCGGTTTCGACTGTTCGCATACAGAGACTGGGTAAGGGAAATGAAAATCTTGGCACACCCTTCAATGAGAGGCAATGCCACAAAACTGCACGATCGACTGAGTTGAACGCTAATTTCAAATCAAAGGAAAGAACTGTAGGAATTAGTGGTGTCTGCGAAAATTGAAAAATTGTTGTCAATGCTCTAACCTGCTTGTGTGTCCTCATAATAGCAACAACTTTTCACGAGTACTACATTAATCGGGGGAAGGTATGTAATATCCGCGAGGAGTTTGTGGATGCAATGCTTACGGTAATACTAATCCTCTGTCATTTCACATGAGGGTCTTATCACCTTTCTTGTAAATCGGTTACCAATCACGATTCACACGGTCCTTGGGATTCTCCTTGTCAGTGTAATGCTAGGGTTTTGGTAACTTCGATGTTAACACTTCGCCAGCATTCCTGAAGAAGGCTGGCGGCAGTCCATTTGGTCCAGCTGCCCTATACCTTTTAAGAAAATCTATCTCTTTCATCATCTCCATTTCCGATGGAGGGCTGGTATGTCCCTGTATCGGTTCATTTGCACGCATAACTCTTAGGTACATTACGTCAACTAAAGTGCTCCCCAAAGTGTTTTGCCCAACTCGTCAACCAACGGTTCGAAGAGTGAATAAGTGTACTGTTAGATTCTTTAATCACTTCGCTCATGCTTGGCTTCTGCCGACTGGTATCCATAGTCAGTCGGTGAAGGTTGCAACTATTTCCGACAGCTGCACTCTTATCCTTTTCCCTACACTTACCTGTCCACCACTGCTCCCGCCCATTGCTCAAACTCCTGGCAAGTTGACGCCTCATTCATCTACGCCCCCCTCATTATATGTTGCATCCGGAAAAGCGGATCTGCCATCGTCCAAAAGATCAGCTGAAGTCTAGGATATCCGTCATTTATGTGGCTGACTTGGCAAGGAGCCCTGCTTGACAGTTGTCGCTGAGTTCAGAACTTCTGTAACCTAATGTCAGTGTTCTCTAGGATCCTGGTCATTTTGCTGGGCCGATCACTACATTGAAAGTTTTTGCTGGAACTCAAATCGGCAATAATCGCCAAGTATTAGCTGTTTAGAGTGCTTGGATTTGAGTTGGAGTGAACCGGAATGATCGCCAGTCCTCGATTGACCCACGCCACGATGGCAATGTGATCAATCTGAATCCAACGCTGTGAAGGCAAAGAGTGGCCAGGTCAGCCAGTTGTTTCTTGTTGGGCAAAATTGTTGGTTGTTATGAGTAACAGCCTGAGGGCTTGCACAAACCTGAACTAGTTGACCTCCGTTTATCGAGGGCGATCGGCCGGACAGAAATTCTGCCTTCCGTTATGCGCTTTCGCCTCGTTAAATACCAATGTTGTTAGTTAAAATTCACCAGCAACATACGACAACGTTTATGAACGCGCATATCGCACAGTCGTAGGAAATTAAATTCCGGTCGAGCCACGTCTATGGCCTCAGGAAGATGCAAATGCAGTGGTGCGAAAAACACAGATGTGACGACAAAACAAGCGAGCGCATTCAATCGACTGTTATTCCACACTTACAGAACACTACATTCAACGGCACACAAAAACGCGGTCTGGCCGGGATGCAGTCTAACAGGTACATTACTCGGACTTTGACATGATCAGAACGATGCCACGAGCGCTTCGAGCCAGATCACAGGGATACTAGGAAGGTGAAGCAAGAGAATAGATTTGGAGGTGGGCTACGAAATGAGTGGATTATCTTCTCTCTT
>LUCM01002923.1:30458-48814 GCA_008360955.1 Fasciolopsis buskii | reverse complement strand
GGAAGAACGGAAATTAGAAAGGTTCTCCGTAGAAAGGTTGCTTGAGGTGTTCGGGCTATCGGTAATTCGCGGCTGCCTATGCCACAGAAGGGATTTTTTCTTGGGCACCCTAACTGGAGCTTTCGCCGAAAAATTCTAATCCACATGGCATGGTTGTATCTTAGGCTTGAAAATAGTCCATCTTGTATAGCTTGCAAGGCATGACTCTACTTCATGAGACAGTCTCCTTTTGGCTGGGATGGAGCCTGGTCATATAATGTATTTGAACCGATAGCCCACCAATTCATAATATGCACTAACATACAGAACAGTAGACGGTAGATTTCAAATTGCGAAATTTAGCTGCCACATTGGATTCTGGCAACACCAAGATTGCTAGTCGACAAATAGTATTTTGTCCGTCACGAATGGTTTTATCGCAGCCACTAGTGGTTTTTTCGATTGCTACTTCGAGTTAGTTTACTCCACAGCCTTCGTTGTTCCGATCATCTAGGCTGACAGTAATCTCAACTACATACCGTACAACTTTCAGCCTTAAGTCAAAATAAACAAAATTTAATTTCTCTTATCCGTCCATCATTTTCCACTGGCACTGGTATCTTTCACTTATGCCTAGTTCTTGGGCAGCACGGTTTCGCCCTTGAGTTAGTATTTTACTTGAATGCATCAGTAGAAGTCCCTTTTTGAATGCTCCGTTTCTCGATGAATGCGGTCTGACTGACGAGGTGCGCTAAGGTATCATCCTGATCTCACTGTAGTCTTATTCGATCCTACTTGCTGCGGTCGGAAACATTCACATTTCGAAATCCATTGTTTTCCTTGGGATTCGAGAGCCAAAATTTGATTTTCCAATAGAATTCGTCATCCTAGTTAACAAAGAGTCATTCCACCTTGTGGTAGAAACGTAATTCATGGAGCTATGGATATACAAGGGGTGGTTTTTAAGTTTCTGTCACAGGATATTACTGTGTTCGTTGGTCGCCGTCGGATGTGACGTGTGCTGCTAAGCCCTAATTGGGCAAGCATGAACGTAATGTTACCCAAGCGACACCCCCCATGGGGCTCCTTCTTCCCGCTGTTGGATAAATCAGCGTAGGACAGAAAATGACCACAAAAATGCGGCTACCACACTGTGGAATACTAATGGCATCTTTCCGCCCGATCGAGACACTTCGATTCACTCCTCCACGCATCTCTCCGACGTACTTCCCCATGTCGTTTTCGAAGCGCTTTTTTGTTTACTTGAACAGCGTTAGTAGCGAGAGTAGGAATAGAATTTTATGAATCAATGGTACACTATATTTATGGCTTGGACGCATTCAGGGCAGATTTCCGGATGAAGAACAATTTGCAAGAAAAGTATCGATATCCAAAATCGGGTGGAATAGATATTCTTCCAGGAGTCCGCTTCACAACAGCCTGATTAGTTATGAGAGGCTGATCAAAAAGCTCAGAGGAAGTAAGGAATGGAAATTTGGAAGTTAAATATGACGACCAAATGGGTTATTGCACTTTAAATTATTAGTCCAGTGCAATTTTAAAAGTTACCAATTGAAATAAGAAAAAATACCTTGGTTCACTTCGATGCGGGTTATGAGGGCTTTCAATAAATAGGTGTTCACTAGATCTGACTTGACAGATATGCATGTTATCGATAGCCAGGCAACAATGAATACACAACACCATTAAGAGAGTTTCCTTGAATTATTTTAAAGAACATTGGAATCCTATGAAAAATATCAGCAAATGTGAATTAAATTTAGCTGTCCATTAAATCCAAATGGCGAAAAGTCAAAATGAACTAGATCTGAATCACGAGTCTCATCTAAATTCAATAAATATATCACTATAAAGAATACTTGGGCTTCGAGTTCCAAGTTCTCATAAGTGACAATCAAAACTTCCCACAGCATTGACACTGGAATATCTTTTTGATCTTTAGAGGTGTGCATGAATGATGAATGCATGTAGGAATGACACTGCGATGCCACAAGTTTTTTGTCGGTTAGGAACGCTATACCTCAGAAAGAGGACAAAAGCTTCAGAATTGTGCAATTTTATGACGAATCCACGCACAAGTCTAGTGGTATAGTCCGATACATCTTTTACTGGCCCGCGTAGACAAGCAAACAATGGGATCGGTGGCTGCAAGCGATTGTGAAATCCAGATGTTCCTTGAAGGTGATTGGAAGGAACGTATTCCGTCCATCAGAACATCTCTGATTTTGTGTATAAACCAATAAGCTGCTGCTACTACTTGAACGTTTTCCCCTTCCTTTGTAGTCTTCTCATTGTGTTCGTTTACCTAGCTTGGGTCGGAGCCTGTTGGTAATTTGTATCCGTTCGTTAGTGCGACTGACGGAATTCCGTGTAATGATCCCGAAGCAAAATATTACGCTAACCGACGGAAAATTTACGACTTGTCACGGTATGATTCTTAAGTGGATTCATCCTCCATACGTGCGCTCAACGAATCAAATAGGATTCGAATGCCTACTCAACGAAGGAGCGCAGACGTGTGAGGCTGAGTTGACAGGAGTGTACCCAGCACATATGCCTAATAAGCAACGATAGTTAGAGCAGAGTGATGTTTGCCCAAATGATACCTCCGTGGTTTCCACAGGAATAACTGTGAATATTCCCACAAATCGCCACAATTCTGACTCACATCAGTTCTTCGAAATGTTTCATATTCCATACTGATTCGGTTAGCCTTGTCAGTTCCAATATTAGGGCTGTGCATCACCCTTGATAAGAATGATAACAGCCAATGTGGTTCGGAAGTCTTATGCCTTTGTAGAAAATGCATACCCTTGATAATATCATTTTTTAGTAAAGGATCAAAGCCATCGACGTTCTAGGTATTACAGGAAGGTCCACTTTGGAAGTGGGCCAGATCACTGCCCAACGCTGCATGTGACGCTGCTGAGAGTGAATCAGTAAGAGGTGGACCAATATTTCTAATGAGTCAGCGGCTCTTTTGGTTATTGCTGATAGCTGCGGCCTTCTCCACTGGGTTGCCTTTCCCCATCCACCATCGTTCCCAATCATTTATAGAGCTTCTGATTAGCTGTCTCAGAGATGCGTGCTCTCGATGGGAACGAAATTGATAGAATCTGATAGAGCAACGGAGGCAGAAGGTATCCATCGTTTGTGACCCCAGTTTGACCTAGAGCCCATTGTGGGGCCTGCTGTAGTTTGCCTTGACTCTGAAATCCCCCTGATGTTTGTACTGACCTGGGGCATCTGAATATGCCAATAACCAAATAGAATGTCCATGGGGGACTACAAGGAAATGGTTGTCGTCTAGACGAATTTATACGGGACGGCTGGTTTTCGTTTTGGTGTGACAACGCGCTAGACGAAAACAAAATTCAGCATGTATTATCACCGTTGATTAGAAGCCTTCTTTGATCTCAATGTCGGTGATTAGTGACGGTGTGGTCAACATTAGTCAAACGTCGTAACACGAAGGAAGACGCCAAGTGAGAAGGCAAATTATGTCTGCGAAAAGAGTATACCTAAATGAGATGAGGGTGTAGTAGGATCAGCAGACTCTCAGCTGACACAAACGATCACACGGGACCAGACACCGACAATTGTGAAACAAGCAGCACTAGTAGCCACTCTAGCCAGTCACAGTGAGAATGCGGCACGAACTGAGACAGGAGTAATGGGAAGGCAGAACCAGCAATGTATTATTCGTCTTTTGACACAGAACCATCAGAAGTTACAGAGTCCCCCCCGGGGCGTTCGAAGTCCTGTTCTCAGTACGTCCTAACAGTCTTTGTCTAAAAGGTCTTCGTGGTCTGCCGAATTATTTTTTCGAAGTCCCCATTCTAAGGGCCCTGAACGTGGAATGAAACAGAGATGGACTAAGGGGTGGTTAATTTGGAAGCCCTACAGTTGTTTCGATTTTCTTACAATAGACTATGTCCTTTCAGTTGTCTGGGGCAACAAATGGGCTTCCGATTGATCATTTCGCCAATGTTGCAGATCCAAGTGACATGCTGTAATCATTAATCAGGACCAAAATATCCACAAGGCGCACGTTTCTGTGTGATTGAGATAAATCCCGGTAGGGTCTGCTGTCACTGTGGGCGTACGCAAGCATTGCAAACAAGAACTAGAGCCTCAGTCAGTCGCAGTTGTCATGTACGGAATCGTCCAAGCGAAATTTACTCAAATGACTATGGACTAGAGTTCGTCCTTATAATCGCAATCGGTTTGTACATTCAAGGGGATCCGCAGGTAAACAAAACTAAGAGCACTGGAAACCGGATCACTTGACACGAGAACAATGAAATATGCATTATGATGTCTCTGATCTCGGAAAAGTGGTTATAAAGTTGAGGGGGGGGTCCTATAAGCGCACTTCATAGAGGCTTCTAATCTGAAAGTTAACAGTTTCAACACAGACAGCTTGTTGCTCCTTCTGGTACAGTGTGCGAACAAAGAAGGCTATCTGGAATTAAGGATTGTTTGACTTGCATCCGACTAAAAACTAATGGATAAAATCAACTAAGTCTACCAAGCTGCATTTATTCCCGAAAAGTTGACTAATCCTTCGTTGGAAGTAAATAAATTTGTTGAAATTCTTCGAACAGCATTGATAATGTCTGACAGAATGGGGCTTCGTGGCTGCCCACATATGAGAAACGGTTTTTCCTCGGAACCGTAACCGGACCTTTTGACTCAGTAGTCTGAGCAACAATGGAGTGATGTTTAATGCGGTAAAGGAGCATGACGCAGTCACCTTTTGGAAAGCTTCTTGGAAAGCCCGTCAAGTGAAACCTTATTAACATTTCACTGCTATGCTCTTTGCTGATGCAGCGATTAAAGCTCCGCTATTGAATTTGGTCACCTGCCTCGCGCAAGATGATCCAGCATCTTTTAAGCTGTCTAAAGAAGCGCAGATACGCCAGTTTTGTTTTTTTCCAGCGGAGGGTTTTTGATCGGTGATCTGATTCTTTACAATTCTGTTAACTGAAATGTCTTCCCAGGGTTGAGCAGTGCTGGATTTTTTCCATCATCCGATTTTTTGAGGCAGTACTTCTCCTGATGTCTACTCATTGAGTTGCTGCACATTACCGCATATTCGCCGTCCTGCACAACTGCTTGATTCTCGGGGAGAACTCAAGTCTTCTTAGGACGTCAAAGCATAGCCCGTAGACTGTGGGATGTTAAGGATATGGCTACAGTATCACGTTTTCTCCGTCTATAATGGTTTTTAATGACAGACGAATAGTCCATTTGCAATCTTGCCCCAAATTGGACAAACGATAGATCATTCCAAGCCATTGATAATTCAGAATAAGACTATTACCAAGGTGATAAAATTTGACAAATTGCACTTTGGCTGATCATCACAAATTCCGTCATAAAGTAATTTTTTAGGTTCAAGAACTCGAGCTATTAATATGAATTAGGTCACTTTGTTTACGGCTGAACAATTAATTTCGGGCTTGCAAAAGAACACAGTGTTTTGAAAATATTATGCTTTATAGTAATACAGCAATAAATCTTAACATTACGGTACCAAGATGTGCAAGATCTCGGGAAAGGAATTGTGGCCAGTCTAATGCCAGCAGGCGGGATGAATGACAGTTCAAATGTCGTGATCCTGGTCACTCAAATTTCATGGAAAGAAAAGCGCTCATTTTTTACTTACTTTTATATGCGAGTCAAATCCAACTGCTCGCCTGCTGGAAAGAACATTACTAATTCTGCCATGCATAAGTTTAGCAAAAGCCTCAAGCGGCACCTTTCTCAACTATCATGTACCCGTTGCTAGCCGCTATTATCGTCAGTGTATTCTGTAAACCGAGATTTCGAATTGTTCGTCAAGTATAGAAAGCAAAGCCGGGTGGTAGAATAACGTCTTGCGAAACGTTTCTTTGTTGAAATTAGCTGCGGATAGTTTGACTACGACGCTTTGGTTGTGGAAAATTTCTAAAATAATTTTACCATTGAAATGTCACTAAGCTTCGGATACCACTGTTTCCGTGACTGGAGGTATCATTACAGATGAATACTAATAGGCATCCACATTTGTGCGATTACTATTATTTATTACTCCTCTTATTAGCTTTAATTTAATCTCAAAGTGGTTTGGCAAGCAATGTCAATGCTAAACTCGCCACTGAGAACCACATAACCATAGCATATACCGGTAATGTATTATTTTTAGAGAGAGGGAAAATTGGTTAAGAATTTGGAGTCGCATAAACGTATGATTTGTTGCTCTAATGACTGCTTAAAAGCTTTAAGATAATTGATGTTTTGCATGCTTTCAGAGCCTCCTCTGCTCATCCTCTGCGCATCCTTTGCGCATCCCATTTTAATTTCGTCACTAGTGTAAGAGACTCGACTCATCGGTTGCTAAGGGTGGTATCTTACGGAACAGGAATTGATGAATGAACCTGTTAACGCTTGAAGTGCAGTGAAATTAGTCTGAACGACTGTCCTGGTCAACTTTACCCTAGACTCCCCTTAGATTTCCAGTAATTGACGTGGGTCTCTCAGTGATTTCTGCGAATTATCCCACACGTTTGCGCTAACTTCAATTGGCAAGAAGGTTGACACTGCTGGAAGCTAGTAAGATTTGACAGCATCGAAGAGACGTTGAGAGAGCATTCGTCAAACTCCCTACTGAGAAGCATTCAGCCAGCTGGTTTTGCACGCTGATAAAGAGATGAAATTTCCTCCGGAGAAGCACAGGATCTATTTCACAAATATAAATGCTTATCAGGTATGAGAATACCGTGCTGCTTTGTCCAGTCAGAAACTCCAATTTGAAAATCAGCGTTGACCAACCGACGAAAAAAAATTCGATGCGCCCTAAAGTGGACTTATCATCTAGGCATATTTCTGATGATTCTAATGAGATTATAATGTCACGGAAGTAATTATCTGTTGAGGGATTCCCCAAAGAGTTGTGAATTCATCAAAAGTGGCCTGGATTATTCGTTTCATTAACTCTGACTAAAAATAACTCCTTTTAGGATCCCAGATAATTAATTACTTGTCAAAATATATCCGTCGGTAATCGCTGATTAGCGACAAATTTCAGTGTGAAGAACTGTGCCAGCATATAAGAAATAAGGCATAGGTAATCAGTATGCACCTACATAATTTAGGAAAGTGGTAAGTTAACTTGCCTACTGACAAATATAAATTTCATCATGTTCACAATGAAGTCTAATTGGGTGTAGGGAAGTTTCCGGAATCCCTCAATGGCTTTATCAACAGCACTGTGCAGCGGGACCCATGTCAACAATTACAGGCAAAATAAAACCGTAAACAGTTTTATTAATTGCATTGTTGTCGGTAGTTACTATTTCCATTGATCTCGGTCGATTTGTGCTGAAAAGGACAGGGACCAGCACAACTCAACTCGTCCGGGCACAGTTACGAGAGCAATTATTTCAATAAAAGCAGTCCCCACGGATGGCATGTCACAGAAACGATCGCGCCAAACCAGATATACACGCACACGCAAGCCCACTGTTGTGCTGATGACACGATATCACTGCTTGAGTGCATCTTCAGTGGGGTCAGTCACCAACATGGACTACATAGTGAATCACTCTTTTAAAGCCGAGACATGTGCATGCACTGACTTGAGTGCAGATAAAGGATAGCGAAGCGAGATCAACAATTCAACCACTTACGTACTTTGGGGGCCAAGCCCACACACCTTGCTTTCGGATCCCGTGGTTGTGGCTAGATCAAGCATAACAAATGATTGGTGCAAGCGAGATAAACAACGTACTAAGTTTGGGCTGTCGGCGGTAGGCAGCTGAAACACTGGTCAGTAAGCCAGTGAGGCATCACGTGATAAGAAGTTGTTGGGCTTTCGCAAATGGGCTAAAACATCCATGAGCAAGGCGGAGATGCTAACCACTTAACTGAACCAACACGTGAACCTTTAAGTCAAGCTTAACAAATGGGTGTGAGTCGACTGAGGTTGCCCCAACGATGGTAATAAAAGTCGTGCAAATTTTGCACCGATCGAGAGAAACAAATGCATCTCCCTAGAAAGCCGCCGAGTGGATAAGCTTCAACTGACCATAGTAAGTATACTGGCTTCTATGTCCATGTTTGCAATGGAGTCGTCCGTCGTAAGTACATGCAGCAAACCGAACAAGATTAGCTGAGACCTTAACCAGATGCGGAAGCCTTTTGTTGCATGTTCGCATCGGTGAGAAAACTGTTTTATTCGACTAATATCGATCACAAGTCATTTCGGAAAGTGAGAAAGTCAGCAGCGTTGAAGATAGGTAGAATTTCGGTCTACCAAAAGGGGTTAGTAACAAAACGGCATAACAACGGGTACTAGAAAAAGCCTCCGAGTTTTTCTCACTGCGCAAGGATTAAGTTCTTAGTACAGAAGCGAAGCTGAACAAGTATTCTGATGACCGAAGCACAAGCACAAGGAATAACGGAGACGCCAAGAAAATGCAAATTGCTCGAAAAGAACTTCATAAATTGTCCTGAGGTGGGTCTGCTGGCATTTGACTGCACCGCAGGTGCATTCAAGCAATGGTATCCTGTCATCAGCACAACAGTAGGCTTAAGCGTGTGTGTGTATCTGGTTTGGTGCAATCGTTTCTGTGATGTATCATCCATGGGGACTGCTTCTACTGAAATAATTGCTCTCGTAACTGTGCCCGGATGAGTCGAGTTGGTCCGTCCTTTTCAGCATAAATCGACCGTGACCACAGGAAATTGTAACTACTGACAATGTAGTCAGTAGTAAAAATGAGATTATCGATATTTTCTGTAATTTTTATTTCTGATATCCGTAAAGGTACGTGCGTTAGTGACGGGAGGGCCACACATCCTGACCGCCAGGATACAAATTTCAGCGTTACTATTGAAAATGCTATAGAAATTTGGGAGTCGAAGGATTCTACGGTGGACCTGTGGTTAATTCTACTGCATATCTGGAACGTAGAGCTTTGTGTAGCCTATTTGGACACTGGATGCGCCTGGTCATAATTCGTCTTTATCTCCATATAGATGCACGTTCGCACGTAGAATGCAGGACAATTTGTAGGAAGAAGGAAACTCATCGATCAGGTCTGTCAGAATTGTAGTTATGCTTATGAAATAAATCAGCTGATAAGTCTTTGTGGCGCTGAAAATCTTTTCTGTCTTAGCTGAGCACGGTTTGTCTTTTTGATCATTGACATTACGATTCGGACTGAAAAAGAGACGATAAGCAATAAAATGAAAACGACCTTGACGTTAGAAACAAAATGCGCCACCCTGGACGTGGATTTTTATTCCAGCTGTAAGCGTGATATCCGTGGATTGGAACTTATTCTTTGCTGGATAAGAATGAAGGAAAAGAAGAGAAAACGGTTTTCATCGATGAATTTATGGGGACTACATTGGGCGTTTGTGTTGTGATACTGGGATCAGCGAGAACGGTTTGGTTCAAGTCTGGAGGTCATACACATATGCCACACGAAAATATTCATCACAACGTTTTGGCTACTGTCAAGCAGTGGGGTCTAACTTTTTAATTCCCTAGTGTTGGCAAAATCAGATAAACCCTGCCATGCTGATCCACCTAGCTTCCAGAAAAAAATTAGCCAATTGCAGGACCAAGCTTAGTTAAACTGTGCATGCTTTGTCGTTCCAAAGAGAGGGTCCCAGTTTAAATCACTCCACCGGCGATCAACGTCCGCTCTTGGTGACTCTCATCTGGCCATGATCTCCTTCCTGAAATACGATGAACTCTGTCGTCTCAGTAGAAAAGGAAGCAACAGACAGAAGAAAGAGACTATATAAGAAGGAAACCGTGAAATTCGATGTTTTTCAGAAGTGCGCCTTTAGAATGTGTGGGAAAACCCGTCGTGCACTTACGAAAACAAGCAGAAGCGACGAAAGCTACCGCGATTTTGCCGTTTGTTTTTACGTTTTCGTCATGCATAATTACCGTTTAGGTATAGTGAAATATCGATCGATTTGTGAAACAGCTTACATGCAGACGAACTAGAACACAATAAAACTAGTAACAAAAATGTGATTTCAGTGACCGTTTTTTATTAGCTTCAGCAAGTCGGAGACTACTTGAAATCAACAGTTACAATGCCTTAGTGTTTTGAAGAGATCAAAATCTTCTGACTCACACGACTTGACACCAGAAGAATAAATCGACTAGTGGGGGGTCCATTTTTCCTGAAATTATTTGCTTTCACTCAGTGAGCATTATAAAAATCAGTTTTCCCATTTAATTGCTATCGGGTTTAAAACCGGCTTCAGGAAGTAGCATTACTCTAACTTTGAGCTTCTTGGCCTCAGAGGACATTTAATCACTGAGACTTATTGTTCCTTCTGATAGATTCACACAACGCCACGCTACCTAATTAACGCTGAAAGTATCACATCCAGCACGTGGTAGTGTGGCCAGTCTACGAGAAATTCACGTGATACAAACCGGCACGGCTTCACACGAGCCTGCGCACACAGCCAGCCACAGGTGATAGGCGATTGTGAAGTTCAAATAAGCATTGGATACCACTCGACTGAATGCAGTCCACCAATCTGGATTTCCCATATTTTGTATGTAAAAGCATGACTTGAGAATAAACCCCGAACGTGTTCCCCAGCTTCTTTGTGCTTCTAATTGTCTTCGGTTGCTTGGTCTGGGTCAGAGTCGATCCAGTGATTATTGTTAATTTGCATCAATAGGTCATTGACAGTGAACGAATTCCGCATTGCAATTTCATGTACAAATGCCAAGGACGACTCCGTTAAGGCCGCTCGAAAAGAATTCACTGCATGACACGATACCGTCAAACTATTACCGGAAATTTCAAGGGCAACACATATGGTACTGGTTGTCTCGCTTCGCGAAACTAGATGTTAAATTCCCCAACCAAAAGCAAGCTAACCTCTGGAAGCCTTCAATTCATTGCAACGTAGTTTTATGCTAACTGAATGGCCTTTTTTAAACGTTGCTGTGGATAATCGCCAACTCACTTGGCGTTTCTCTTGTAGCGGCATACTAAGCCAAATTTGCCCTACTAACTTTGGAATTTTCGTTGTTCACAAATAGACATCTTTCCTCTTAGTTGATTGCCCTAGAAATGTGCGTATCATCAAGGTGCATGAACGCAACTAGCACATTTTTCATCACTCTGTTTTATAGACACAGCCTTAGTTACATACTACTAAAGAGCATCCAGGAAACCTGCATGCGCTATTCGGCCATGGGCTAGCGCCGTGTGCGTCCTGTTCACTGGAACTTCCTTGGCTGAGTCCGATATTGGGTGTCAGTTGGTGAATAGATGAGCTTAGAGTAATCTTCCCGTAATTTGGCTGTGCAGTGGCGATCAAATATTCAGTCACCAATGGATTCAACAGGGTTTTTTCACAGTTGATGTGGTATCTGAATAGTTTATTTGTTCGAAATTAAACTTGATGTTTGCACAGGCTTCATGGTGAAACAAAACATGAGGATTTACGATGAGCCTATTCAATTACTTTCCAATACCCAGTTTGATGCAACTTTGTCTCTAATCTGCTTTGTCCAACTGAAATCCTCTATTCTCAATGCCCCTGATTTTCTGTTTTGTCAAAATGACTGCTAAGTGATATACACCGGGATGGGGCAATTTTCTAGCCGATACAGACATTTCAAACGACTCGCACATCAAGCTGGCACCTGAGCTAACCATCCGGTTCGACTAACGTGATGTGCTTAAGCGACAATCTGACGGAAAAAAGAACAAACACGGGCGCACACAATCAGATACTTTGAGGTCTACTTACGATTCGACTCTACAAGGCACATGTTTGTTCTTTTTTCTCGGCTACGGGATGTATAGAATCAGCTTGAAAATTCTCTTGTCGGGATGGCCACCCCTATGACAGCTTGTATATACCGGTTATGTGCTCATTAGGGTGTCATGGAGAACAAGCCCGAACGAGCTGTTTGTTTCATTACTGCAAGACCGTTTGGGGTGTAAAATGCCATGAGGGATAAATGGGAATGGTCAGAAAATTTAACCTAAGGATTCACGAGTCCTCATTCTGACTACTGACAACAAAGGCAATAGCCACCATGATTTTCCTGCAAAAACGTCAACCATCAACGTTTTAGAAACTCGACTCCATATATGGCAAGTAGTAGCGCCACTATTTTTGCCAACTGAGACAAATTACTACTAGGCTAGGTCATTGTCGAGTAAGTGTGATTAAAGTTGGACCAGCTTTCACTTTATTTGGGTTTGAGTGCTTTACTCGTGTACAAGAGCCCTAACCATAAGCCTAATCTATATTAGCAGTTCAACTGGAAATCTGTTAATAAGCGACTTCCTCGGATAGTTCAGAAAGCCAAATAACAGTGGCAACTACGAAATTTGCCTAATTGCTCCATCTAACATCAGCGGACCAACCACGAGGAAGGAATACAATAGTTACATAGTTTAACCTTTCATAGCCCGTTTCTTGCAGAAATACCACTGCCTTGTTTTTGGCGATTATTCAAGGTGGAGACCATCCAACGCTTGTGATGTCGCTCATGTCATTTTCTTTATGACATTCCTATGAGTGTCAATAGTTTTCGAGATATTTTTAAACTGAGCATATTTTAAACACTGCCAAGCTAAAATGTTCATCCGCCCGCGGAAGACAAGAATCTAGTTTTGTGATTAGCTGCTTTTCTGTTGACGAAGTTATATAAACAGTAGAGCTCACATGGTTTGCAATTTCCTCCAAGTGCGTCGTTGTTGTTTTTATTCTGCTCGCCAGCGGGTGGACTGGTCGTCAAATTCTATGCTTTGATCTGCGCGACTTCTCAGTCAAAGGAACCTCCGGACTGTCACACTACATTGTGCGACTACAGATTTGGAAGGCTCAAGCCTATATCATTGTACCCCTGACATCGGAAGGTGTGTTGGTATCTTGCCTAGCCGCAATTTTTATCATTATCGATCTAGACGTCACATATCCCCTTGCTCTGTGAGGCGCAGCCACGCCTAGTCCATCTTTTGATCCCATACAACAGGACCCATTTGTGTCTGTTATTGTTCCATTGTTTGGCATCTAATGTTGACGTCTAGTGTTTTAGTGCTTGGATGTAGATTATTCCATCGAGAAACATGAAATTGATAAAACTCATCGAGCATGGGTAACGTATAAGCAGGGACGATATTTTAAGCCACATTTCTGCGAGTCAGCCTTGTGTCTCATTCAAAAGTAAGCTTTAAAATCCCCGGCTAAGCAAACGGAATTGAGATTATAGAGCAATTAATGCTAGACGCTGGTTCGCTGTCCTCAGAATCCTTGTCACCTTCAACCAATGTTTTCATTTGATCAAAACATAACTTGATTAGGGCTGTTGGGAGTTACCAGAGTCAGTTCAACTTTGCTTAGCAGGTAAGTTTTTATTCTGATAAAACTATATTCCAGCAGTATGGGTCATGCTTTTGCACTTTCCTTAGTCTGAAAACCAAGTATCGCAGCTTGAGAGCTAGGCCTAGTAATAAACCAATGATGGTTCACAAACTCCTGGTCGAGTCTCTCAAACTTCGACATTCTATTCACAGACTGGAAAATACATTGTGATTTGGCGAGCCTTTACGCAGCATTTCAATTAATTTTCTACAAATGCGGCCCGTTTTTCGAAGGACTGCGTAAAATAACAAGGCACTGTTCAAAATGAGTGAACTTGAAGTTCCCACCGTCAATAAATTAAACATAAAGAAACAAAAAGAAATTGGTCCAGAATACTTCGATGGCAATATCAGTCGGACGAATTTCATGTCGTTGTTTGCTTGGCTCGTTGAAAGTTGCATTTTCCGTTCCTATTCAGAAGCGAAGCACGTCTATACTGGTTAGTTTTCATCAGTGATTTAACAACACTATGATCACTTTTTCACAATTTTCCAAGCAGAACAATTCTTCGTTCATTTGTGCCAGAAAACTTTACGTGTGCGGACGACGCTTATGAGATCAATTGATTCTCTTTGAGCTTGAAATTAGACGTCTGTGCGCTGATTAATTTAGTTATGATATTATGATTTAAAGGTCACATTTTAGATAGAAACCACAGTTATATACTTAAATTATCCTGTTAGAATATGCAATTTATGTCATATCCAATTGCAGCCAAAGACGAACAATTCCCAACTGGTTTTATTTAAGATGTTGGAATCCCGGGAAGATGAGTTTGTCTACCTCTTAAAGGAAAATGCCATCAGAAAAGACCGAGGACTTCTTGTAACAACCATACCGAGTGAATTAGTTGTTTTTCTTCTATAGGTTGTGCCCGGCATTAATTTCAACCACAGAGATCATTCGGGTAGATTTTTGCCATTAGTAAATACTACGTCATTCTACTGACTACTCCATGTCATACGCTGTGCTAAATGAGTGAAACACTCAATTGTCGATAGATGAGCATTGATTAACAAACGCGAACCGGTATTAGCATATGACAGTCTTAAGGAGAGGGTCGAAAATGATGGAAAATGCACAAGTTCATGATTAGAACACAATCATTCTAAGTATTTTCGCCATATTTGGGCCATTTAGAATGCACTTGGCTACTTAATTGGACTATCAGAAAATCCGATATTACATATTTGCTTGAGAAATGAGTTTATTGCATTGGGAACTTTCTTACATGCAACCTAAAATCATTACTGTTGCAACCATCATACATATACACATTAGGAGAAAGTAGTGTCAGTAGTATCAGCATTCTGTTTCGCGTCTATTATCACGTGTCAGTACTGTCCTGTCTGAGCATCCCTATACTAGTAAAACCCGAAATGATACGTCTCACTAGAATCTAATTTTTATCACCAGGAATATGCCTGGATGCTCTTCATCGTAGAGTCCATAGAAGAACTAAGTGTATGACTCTTCGGTAATTCTTGTTGACGAAACTATGCTAATCTTTATATACCAGTAGACAGTCGTTTTTTTGATTCCCTCGGCAGCTCCCTCAGTTAGGATCTCTTAGACCAAAAATTGGTTTTAAAACGAACTATCAAAGTGCAAAATCGGCTATAACGCTAATCAGCATAAGGTATAGACTTCGTGAATACTAAAATGAGTATCAAACGGGATTATGTGAATTTGACTTGCGATAAATGACAACATGGAAGAATTCTATTCGAGAATCATTTAGGGTATTTTGGTTCTTCGGTGATTTCAAAATAAGTGGTCAACTTTCAAGCCCCGAGTGTGAATAGTTTTAGCATTTATATTAGATCTTATTAAACAGGTCTGCTTTCAGAAAGATAGCTGCTACGGCGGAGATCATCCAGATGTGGCATCCAGTTTTTATTCGGTCGAGAACAGCCATAACCAAGTCAACACGACGTGAGTCATAGAGTTGTCTAATGTCGATAAAAGTCATGTATTCACAGGCATGGTTCACGATTTGCAGAAAAAATGGCAAACCACCGCAGTGTGGAACGTTTAACTGGCATCCTGATGGCTTTTACTAGTCGCAAGCTAACAGATTAGTCGATGCGCAACAAGAACGTTGATTCTGAACTTATTGCAGAGCACATTTAACTTTGTGACTTGGATGCTGTTCAACTACTGATTGCTGGCATTTGCTCTGTGACTTCACAAACTGTGGTTTCTTTTTATGCATTGGTTTTTTAGTACTTTTCCAGTTATAGGGCGGAGAAAATATCCGGCTTTAATATTCGGTACCTCAGTTTGAAGATGGGAATTAGTGACACAGTACTGGCTGTCCATTTTCGCAATTCGCATCTCACGGTTTCAGTTGCAACAAGTTGTTCGCTAGTCACACCATTTGTTTGGCTGATGGAAGGCCGGCGATTTACGACCTATACATGATATCAACATTTGCATGCGAGAACTACGGATGGACTTTACACTACCTAATACTGGAACTTCTGGTGGTTTTTTAGTGAGGTATCTATCGAAACTATCAGTCAGGATAAAGATTGCGGACATTTCTTTCTGATATTTGTTTGAAACTGTGCTCATTATGATCCACAGTACACGGGACAAACTCCATGATTAGGGCTAAAGTTCATCGACAGCCAGATGTGGGACTCGGTGCTTAGTGTTGTATGCCACATAGTTCAGTCCCCAGACCGATTGAACGACCACTCGTAGTATCTGAAAGATGAATAAACTTCTGAATTCCGGGAAACTAATTCAACAGCATGCAGAGAAAGAATTTATAGGAAATATGATGAAATTACTTTGCTGAAAAATGATAAAGTACAAACTATCCGTCCTAGACGTCTGTCGAAACAGTTTCCATTAAGTTATAACTGATACTTCAATTACCGAAGGTTGGTCACTTCAAACACTATCGACTTTGTCGAATGTGCGCCTCAGCCAACAGAACGATGATTGTTTTGGTTTTGAGCACCACAAGGTACGGCATTAGTGGATTGTATCAACTTGCAACACCACTTGACTTCTTATCACGGTGCTACTTGACGTGTGTGGAAGGTGAATCTGAAACTACCACTTGTGGTACCCATAACAACCTATTCTCCTTCATGGAAAGGGTGGATGGTCAGTTGATCTGCAGACAGAAACCGAAATTCCAAATCGTATTCAACCTGAAATACAATGGGGAGAGAAACTCATCTGACCCCCCCAGATATGAATACAAGGATAATGCCGTCAGCTGACCCAGTGTTCAGTTGCTATAAGCATGTCTGACCGGAAAGTAAGAAAACAAGCATGCTACCAAGATTGAACCTAATTAGCTTAAAACGAAGTAGGTTATTGGTTATTGATTTGAAGCGACGAGTAAATGGGCATATAAATTTTGTTAGTTCATGCGACTTTATATTGACACCAGAGCAGCGGTGACGTGAAAATGGTCAGAAGGATCTAAAGATCTAATTCACACAAACAGCAATGATCAGTGGGCATGCTGAGCCAATCGTCTTGGGGAGCTTCATTAGTTGGAATCTGGCGAACATTCGTGCAAAATTTGTCAGTTGTTTATAGTTTTACTTCGCAGTACGGTATGCAATTGCGTACTCGTACTTCTACAAGAATAAAGTCTCGCTGTGGCCCACCCCATTTCCTCGCCCGCTGTTCAACCAATCTATCGCGTACCAAACTATTCTACCAATAGCTACGGAACATCCGTTCCCTCTGGAACGCTGTGGAGCGGATATCCTTTCTCCGTCTGGAAATGGACAATTAGCACATTGACACGAAAGGCCCGCAAACCTCCCTAATCTTGACAAGAATAAACTGATTTAATTCCTTCGCTCATCTAACATATTACGGATTGTCCCATTTATAAAGATGCTAAGGTCACTCAAATAAATCAGCTTCAAGCTTCAGAAGGGAGCATGGCCAATGACGCCTGTTCGTTATGAAAGCACAAGAACCTTGTCAGTCAGCCGACAGTTTTACAGAGGTGATGTTGTCTCGCAGAAGACTGTGAATTCCTGATTGTTCCCAGCGTTCAACATTGCGATGCAAACAGCACAGTCACACTATAGCGTCGGTAGTCACAGGCCTCCGGAAGAACAAAAGCCGAACATTTAACATGCTTTTGATGAGACAGGTTGAGCAATAATCCCAATGTTGTGAATCGCTCACAGGCGGGTCGTGTGGCACTACATACTGATTAATTCACCAGTAGTAGCAAACCACTGTCCCCAAACGATTTTAGACATCAGAGGCTAAAATGACCGCAACGGCATCCAACAACTTGGTCAGCTGCAAAACCTCTCGCCAGTGTTTGAAATGTGTGACTGGGAAGCCATTTGTGAATGACATGGAAAGAAGCAAAAACCAAAGATTTAACAAACTACATTTCGTATGAAACAAAAGATATCCATCCGAAAATCTGCATTACTGCCAATGCAGCCTCCTTCAGTGGATAACAAACGTCAACGGTACAGATTCTCAATAATGAGATCACTGAGTACCAGCATCTGCAAGCTATTTGGTAAGGATGCCGCATGCTGACACCGAGCAACTACGATTTGACCGCTAGTCACAACGAGACTGCCTCTCGACTTGGTGTGACCGCTTGCGTGCCCCCATGACCCAACGAACTATACAGGATAGCTTTTCTCAAACCGAAGATCCAATCATGCATGGTAGGTCAGTGAGTAGAGGCCTGACGAGGTAGTCACCTCCCAGCCGAGGGTTGATCTGAGTTGGCAGCTCAGTCAGAAAAACGAGTGGACGAATAACTGATTCAAGTAGATGGGATTTCACTCAGCTATACCTCACTGCCTTGCGGTCAGGTTCTTGTCAGAACCAAAAGCTTCGGCTCAGAAACCTAATTGTTCTTCTGTTTAGTGGCTGGACGCCCTAGCAGCACCCGTCTAGAACTCCCCATGAATAGCCTGCCAACAAATAAT
>LUCM01002923.1:0-29151 GCA_008360955.1 Fasciolopsis buskii | reverse complement strand
TGAAGACTGGTGGGTTACGGTAGCCGAAGAAATGGAGGGAGCTATACGAGACACCGGTGTGCGACGAACTTTGGTTAGTGAAGTGGTGTGTGATAGGACTGGACAGTTCATCCATGGTGGACAGAAAAGTCTAGGCCGTTGGGCTGATCATTTCAAGGATCGGTTTAGCTGGCCACACGCTAACTTATTTAGTCCAACGTCTGGAGCTGCTAGTCCCTGCATGGTGTCTACCGACTCCCTAACGGAAGTGGAAGTGGAGTCGAATATGCGACTTCTGAAGCAGAAAAGAGCAGCCGATTCCGATGAACTTCCCCCAGTTCTTTTCAAATTGGGTGGAGAAGTGCTGATGAAATCACATCTCTTTGCTTCGTGATATTTGATCCGAGGAGCATATTCCGCTATCGTGGGGCGAGACACTGATTATACCCATATTCAAGAGGGGTACACGGAGTGACTGCAGCAATCATCGTGGGATTAGTTCACTTCCGATAGTTACAAAGGTGTTAGCTTCGATAATGCTGCGCCGTTTGACACCGATTCGCGAGAGTGATATCCACGAACAACAGGCCGGATTTCGGCCAGGTCGAGGTTGCATCTACCAAATATTCACTCTTCGACAGATACTCGAAACGCGCCACAGGCACCGCCGCCCTACGATCAGTCTTCCTCGACTTGAAAGGTGCTTTCGACTCCGTGGATCGACCAGCACTATTCAGTGCTCTCCACCGGAAGGGTATGTCAACGAAGTTCGTGAGCTTGTTGCGAGCATTGTACTCGCATACCTATGGTCGCGTTGGGGTATACGAATTGTCACGTTCATTCGAAACGACTAGTGGCTTTCGACAAGGGTGTCCCATCTCTCCATTCCTGTTCAACTTCGTCATGTACGAGGTGATGGAAGATGCTTTAGGTCTCCGGGATTTAGGCGTCAAAATGGGAAATGGAGCGAATCTGTTACCTAGATTACGTCGTGTGGCTTTTCGAATCCGCAGACCATGCACAACATGCGTTAGACAGACTCTCCGTCTGTAGCTTGGTTCGGCATGTACTTTGCACCTAAGTGCAAAGTAATGTTATAGAACTGGACGACGGTAGTAGAGAATTCGATTCTAGATGGAGAGGAACTAACGATTGTGGACCGTTTCACCTACCTTGGTAGCTGCGTGTTGAAGGATGGCAACTAGGCAGTGGAGGTAAATACGCGTATATCCAAGGCTCGAGTGGCTTTCGCTGGGCTGAAGCATCTGTGGCGTCGGTCTGATATTTCACTGAAGTTGAAAGGTCGTGTGTACTGAGCCGCAGTGTGCTTAGTTCTGTCGTACGGTTGCGAGACATGGAGTATGCGTGTGGGAGATGTTCGTCGCTAGGATGTTTTCGATGATCGATATCCACGTAGTATCGCTAGGATTGGATGGAGTAACCAGGTGAGTAGTTTGAAGTGGTGATGGACCTAGTATTATGTTACTGTTCAGAGGACACATTATCGCAGTCCGTGAAGCTTAGTAGACTACGCTGGGTCGTGTTGCGTACGGTGAACACCCGTCTACCAAACCGCGACCTATTTTGTGTTCCTCCCACGGAGTGGTAGGAACCACGTGGAATGAGAAAATGCACACGGACTTAGTTAAAGTAGACATCTTACGTCCTCGTGGTTGGGGTCCGAAAGATCCGTCAACTAGCTGGTTGGAGACACTGAAGTACACGGCACTGGACCGTAGCGATTGTATTGCCATTTTCTATCCAATCAGAATGTCTGGAAAGGTACTTTTGTACAGTTAGGCTGTTCCGTGTTTTGGCCACTGCAGCATCTTATCTTTTCCCACCTGTGTAGGTCCACTCCCTGTTCGTCTTGGATATTCGCTATTCTTATAAAACCATGTAACTGGGGAAAAGGCAGCGGTTAGTGAGGCTTACCTAGGTGTTTAACGCTGATGCTGACCTGACTAAATTCTACCCGCTTGTCTACTGTTGCCCGAGGAATTGCTCATTTCCAGCTTGAAACCGATATGACAGATGACGAGTTTCTACGGAACACTAAGACTGGAGCCTCGTTATGGCCCATTTTTCTTCCCATGTTCTCCAGGTCAAACCAATAGTCAAGGTGAAACACATCTCTGAAAGGTACTGTTTCAAGCTCAACTGATTAGGTGAATGTATCATATTTACAGATGCTTGGACACCTCAGCAAAATTTGCATTCCCTGTTTTCGCAGAATCTTCAATTTTGCGTAAAATTTTGGTAATTAGGACAGCAAACATGAAAAGTTTAACTACTAAATTCCATTTGTTCAGCCACTGGTAATAACATATTATGATGGGAACTGGATGACAGTACTACCGAGACAAAAGTATCGCATCACCTGGGTTTCTATGCGAATGAACCAAGAAGTGAATGGGCCGAGTTGAATTTGGATTGACGTTATCTCATACAGTGAATGGGATAACGGGAACTGATTATTCCTGGATATGGCGGACTCAGGCCATATGTGTGGTGTTTTTCTTCGATGAGCACCCTACTGAAAAACACCAGTGTGATTAGGGTAATGACCGCGACGCGCCGAAAAAATGCTATTATCCATTGTAGGACAGCATTCTGACAGAAATGGACCCAGATTTTCGGCCCCCGATTCCAAGCAACCCCCTGAAAGTGTTGGACACAATCTGAATGCCATGATCTGCATAAACGGTTGTCGACCAACAAAACGTCCTTCTTTGCTAATAATTCAATTTTCCAGTTTTGGTATACATTGGGATCGCCAAAGGAACAACGTTTCATTTCTCATCTATTTTAGACCTAAATCTACTGCGCAATAATTCGAGATCAAAACAAAATCATCGATTGGAGAATTTATTGTGAATTTCAACATTTCGTGAAGGAGTCACCGAGGTAGGCATTTAACGGGGGTAATCAAAATTTACAATGACCGGGTGATTAAATGATCCGAGATTGATGAGCATGGTCGGCTGACAAACACGGGGATATGGTTTTTGACAAAGTAAGCGATGAACAAGCATTTGCGACTGACAGCGGCGACAAATTGAAAACAAGGCAAGAGATGAAAAACGACAGAATCAACATACCCATCTGATGGAAATGTTGACAACGACTGACGAATAAACGGCAGCATGGACCCATGCAACTGGAAGGCAAAAAACCTCAGGAAAGTTATCGCAATGAGTCTCATTCACTGGACATTTATAACTTGCGGGGCTCTTGGTGCGGAATAGGATGAATTTACAACGGGGTTTTGAGGGCAATGGTTTGTACAAGGCAAAAAAAAGACAAAGAGCCGCGGCGCAGAATGGATTGGGAAACAAATGTAGGATTTTTATCTGGGTGTGATGAAACTGTACAACGAAACGTGTGGTATGTTCACTCAGCATAGCCAATATCACTTTAGGGCTGGAATCATATTCGACTGAAGGACCTGGAACGGAAAGTGTGGTGCCAAACTGAATAACAGGTCAACTGGAAAAGCAAAAAAAGTGATCTCTACCGTGAAACCCCTATCAAAGAGTTGGTGTTCGAAGCCTTATTTCAGAAGTCTATATGATCACTAGGGGAAAACAATAGTGCTTGTTATTTAGATCAGAAAGTACTGGATAACTCGCAAATAGTTTAGTGTATACTGACCAGTGGGAACCTAACAACGACAACAATTCAAGTAGAATAGAAAGTCGACTTATTGTTTAACGCCCAACCTTTCAAATTTCTCAAGTTGTATAGCAAAACATAATGATTATTTAATTTGTCGTTGTTTTGAATAGAATACGAAGGGAAAAACGTGTTCGACACCGAATAATCAAGAGCAAAATAGTGGAGATCAAAAATGGAAGTGCATCCTAATTCAGACAGAGGTGACCACCAATCGGTGTCTTCGAAAACATGCTGCTTAGCCCTCGTTTTCGTTATCAACAGTCGTAAACTCATCTCACTTGGTTCCTCCTTTCAATTCTTCCTCTACTTATTACCTTAAATTTTGTTTTATTCTTTACTCAAGTGTAAATAACTTGTTAATGGGGTAATTTATTATACACGAGTTATTCCGGACCTGTCACCAAAAACAAAGGGACACCATAGTCACTAGAATCTGATTTGAATCGTTAGGAGCGTGAATGAATGGGAATTCCGTTTAAGAATCACATGGTGATTCGTGGGAGGATTTTCGTCAGTCAAAGCTAACCTTGAGAAAGGGGACAGAAGATCCGAAAGTATTGGTTTTTCTTTTCAGTAGTATATTTCGTATACGGATGGGTGAACAAACTTTCCCCGGAAGCACGATGACGAAAATCCTCCCACGAATCACCATGTGATTCTTAGATGGACTTTCCATCCATTCACGCTACTAACGATTCAAATCGGATTGTAGTGAGAAACTAAGAAAGGAATGCACTAGTATAGGGATGGTTGGACAGAAGAATACCGGGTCCCGAAAGGGCGGAAATAACCGCGAAACCGGTCGTGTGCCTCCGGAGAAATTTTGTTCATCCATCCGTATGCGAAATATGCTATTGAGGAGACACCATAATGTTCTATTTATTTCAGGAAACATGTAGCGGACATTCAACAAAGGTCGAAATTCGGTATGCACGATAGCCAGTTGAATACCTTAACCACTGGGTCATACGGGATCACTCACAACGACCCGTTGAGTATTGGTAGACCAGTGACATGCAGAGATCATATCATAGGATGGAAGACCTCTCTAGAGAAAGCCAATATAAGATCTGTAATGTTGCCGAGTTTGGTAGGTCTATGCACACACTAAAGCACAAGACACAAGTACTCGCAGCGCACGATATCACAGGAGCACATAGCCTGTAGTCTAGTAGGACACGAACACACACACAGAGGTTGGAGACACAGAAAGTTCGGGCTCAAACTCAAGGCCCGTAGTCGCACAACGAATGGGACAGATCTGCTGCTCCCTTGCATGAGCAGCCACACGGAACAATAAGCGGCGCGAAATACGAACAGCTAGCCCAGCCCGCCAGCGGAAGAGAGAAGACGAACACGGAGCACTGCCGCGCGTTTATTGGTGACCCACCAACACAAGTCAGAATTCAAGTAAGCTCTATCGTTTATATAGTTTTGTTGGGTGGCCTTGATCGATGTGTGGACTAGCCAATCACAGAACGGGCTTTTATGAATCATTTCGCGGACATATAAAAATATTCAACCGCGCAATATTTAAAATAACGTTCATTTTGAAATATTGAGAAGAGGACAGATTCTTTTAGAAAATTAATAGCAGGAATGAAATCTGCGGTTCCAAAAACCTTGGATTGGTCATCGACCATAACAAGATCTTAGACATGATCCACAAAGGATGGGTAGTGGATTAAAATAAACAGCAGATTGAACAGTCACGAGGTGGTTACCAACGAGTATGAAGCAAACGAACAAATCGGTCTACGGCACTATCGATTTCTGTACGATATTCTACTTAGAGCTATGCAATCGTGGAGTAGTCTCTTCTGAAAACCTTGCTGCGTCCTAAGGTCATGCAGTTTAGATACATTTTTATCTGGCCGCCCTCTTATCCTGTTTGGTCGAAGGATTAAGTGGTGGCTAGAGAAAACACTTACTTTATAGATGCGGATGGAATTCGACATCCGAAAGCGATTACTGGCAACGAGTCGCACACATGGACCTGTCGAACTGGAAGTGAAAAGCAAGGAAAGCTGATCATTATGGAAAGATTAGTGTAGACCACTTCATTCATAAGTGGAACCAAGGAAAAATAAAAATGACAATTTTTTACAAACACCTGGAAAATTGGTCAGGAAAATTTACTTTGGCAACTGGTGGCGAAAGTTAACATAGGTGTTTAAGTGGTTAAAAGCAACGTAAATAATTATAGCCGAAAAAGGACTGTTACAGATGTAGTGTTAAGCCATTTTAGATCCATTCAGTTCGAAAGATCCATTTCGAACGGTTCTGAAGTGGCATGCGGAAGTTGAACGGAAAATACACTAACATATCACACCCAAAAACCGACGCTGAGAGCGGGAACCCCGCAAGCGATCTTCCGCCAACTCGACAGATGTTCTTACCACTGAGCTGCCGCGTATAAGGTCCACGTAAAGCAGTGCAAAAAATGGTTCCGATCTCAGTTTCTACCTCGGAGCACCCGATAATAGTGAAGGAGGAACCCGTAATCAAATATCGAAAGAACTAAGAAGCAAAAATATTTCGAACGCAAGAACATCACTTGCTTGTGGAGTTTACTCATATCCTGTAGAGTCTGCAATCATCGCGCTGGGGGATCTCGTGGCCCCCAGTCCGGTAATCAACTCAAACAAGTCGGGGGAGTGTACTGGGAAGGGCTTCCATATCCATGTTATGGAGAACGATGCATTCTGAGGGTGTCCACCTGCGGGCATACACAACACAAGTACAGACTATGTTAATCTATCTAAATTCGGTGCCCTTTAAGGTGCCAGAGATATGCAGCCCAAAGACTTACGCCTGACCCCAGTGTTACTGATACCATTTTCCCAACCAACTCCATTAGTAGTACAACGACACAAGCGTCCAAACACCGAGAGACTTCGCAAATCTATCTGGGATATCGTTCGAAAATTATATCAGACAATCCTGCCTGAGCAAATATTAGTGCTAATATTCTCTTCCGAAGATAGGACTATCTCTGTAATCAGCTCAGTTACGAAATTAAGCAGGAAGGGTGTAAGGAGGGAACCATAGCGAAGATTTCGCTGTTCGCGGACAACGATCCTAGAGGACAAGTGAATTGTTTGAACACACTCCAGTGAGAGGCAGCACCACAAATTACGCGACTGACTGAGCTTATTGCACATCCTGATCAAAGAGTTCAGAGGTAATGGATTTATGGAGGGCGTGTTTGTGGCCCGACACCTGTCGTACGGAAGAAATGTGGTCACGTCGAGAACTGGCATAATTCTCACGACTAGTTTTTTCACGGGTGACGGGTAATAGGCGGAGAATAAGGCCCGAGAGCAGTTTCGAAGCAATACTAACCAAGTTAATTTCTCTGCAATTCTCACAAGCTCTATCATCTTTCTTATAAACCAACATAACCACTGATTCAAGTCAGTCCTTGGGTATTTTCTTCTTATCCCAGATTCACCCCAATAGTTCTAACTCCATTGCCAAAACTTTACTAGTTCAGCTCAATTCAGTTGGCACAACTATTGACCTTGCACCAACGTTCCTGGGTTTTTGTGCTACCACACGTCATCTACTCAAACAGAAAAAGCAACAAGGAATAGTGCGGACAGACGGCATAATAGCAAGATGGAGAAATACACAAAAAACTGTCTCAAGTGCAATAACGCCACAGAATACAGAACTTAGTTATATCACCCACCGTCTTCAACCATTAATTGCGAAGACCTCGTGGGCTCAAACTCGGTAACCTAACTGCACCTTCACGGGCCGGTCCACTGGTTAAACCTTTCTTACTTTTTACCCATTTCATTGACCGGCCACCCCGAATCATCATCCAACCACTATCTGGCTCGAAGAACAGCATACACCGAGGCAGTCGATCTGTGGGCGTGCGTAAAACGTGTTCCAAATACTTTAAACTATTCTTTTTCCGTGCCTCCTCTAAAGGCTGGACCTAAGGGCCCAGTACCCTACTCGCAAGGTCTTCCAATCATATCCCACTAAAATCACGAGGGCAACGGTGTTCAAACATTGACAGTCTTCGCGAATTCCCTGTTCTCATCGGTCCTGTTTTCAAGCCATAGACAAACAGCGACCTCACAGCTCTTGGAGTATACTGGACATGTTGATCGATTAAACAGATCGTCACCGGACCGACACCACAAAGGCCATCAGATTAGTGAATATCAATCGGGCCTTACTACATGCCTGAAGACCACTTCTTTCCCTTCCCAATAAGACCACCAGGTGAGATGTAACTACCCAACGTAACTAAATTCATCCACTTAACCAACTGTTCCCCGACAAGAGAAATGGTCGACTTCGAGTCAATCCAAACTTCAACCGCAATTATTCCATTATCACAAAGCACAAAGTCCATCCCAATACAAACTTACACTACCGTTCGTTGCCATCGGAAAAAAACTGGATTCTTAACTGGACATTCCCGGCTCAGCAGCACATCGTCGCGAACACTCGAAGTCCTCTAGAAGCATATCCATGACAAAATTAAAAACAAAATGTGGAGAGAGACAACCCTGACAAACACCACTTCTCGTCGTGAACTTTGGTGAAACATCGTCGTAAGCAGGAATTCGGTTTCGACTGTTCGCATACAGAGACTGGGTAAGGGAAATGAAAATCTTTGGCACACCCTTCAATGAGGCAGTGTCACAAAACTGCACGATCAACTGACTCGAACGCTAATTTCAAATCAAGAAAGACAGAAATTGTGGGTTACCGGAACAATGGGGTCCTAAGTTCTGACACCCTGTAGCACGAGACAACGCAGCCCGGATCGGAAACCGGTGCAATCACGGATTCACATCAGTCTTTAGGAGTCTCTTCTTTTGCCTAGATTGACTCCAGGAGTTTGAACTCCGAGGTTACCACTTCGCTATCGTCCTTGAAGAACGGCGGGGACAGCCCACATGGTCCAGCTGCTTCATGTCTGGTGGACGGCTGGTATCCACCTGCTTTTGCTCACATGGACGCACAAGTGGAGGATCCATCGCGACCATGGGCTAACCAAACTGTTCCCTAGTGTTCTGCCCAACGTTGCAGAGAGTTAATCAATGTAGCACCAGATTCCTTAATCAACTCGTACAAGTGCCGCTCTCATATTTCAATACGATCCACCTTTCGTTCCATGCCCTCTAGAATTAATATCTATAGGAACTCCATTGTCCTATATTTAGCAAGCATTTTGACAAACCGTGACTGTATTTGAATTGAATTCTTGAGTAACATCTCATAATGTGCTATGATTATTCCTCGATGAGTTTTTTTTCGAATTTTTACAAGATGATGAGTGTACTTTTATAATTTTTCATCCTCGCATTTTTTGACCGAAATGCGACCCGGTATTTCTAATAAATCAAGTTGTGACTACTTCCGAAAGCTGCAGTCTTAAGTCCTTATACTTTCCTATCTACCACTGCTCCCGGTCATTTAGCAGGCTCTTGGTCAGCTGACATTTAAGGGATTACAGGGCCTGATTGGGGGGAATCTAAGGGAATGGATCTGCGAGCATCTAACAGAACAACTGAAGTCGAGGATGTCCATCGTTTCTGGTGTTTATATGGCAAGGTTTCGTGACTAGTCTTCTCACGGGTAACGGGTAATAGGCGGAGAATAAGGCCCGAGAGCAATTTCGAAGCAATACTAACTAAACTAATTTCTCTGCAATTCTCACAAGCTCTGTCATCTTTCTTATAAACCAGCAAAACTGCTGATTCAAGTCAGTCTTTAGGTATTTTTGTAGCACCTGGTACGGATCCTACATCAGAAGAGCGGAAGTGAGCAAGGTTTCTCAAACACAACATGCTGAAGGTGTTTGGCGAGTGGTGATTCGCAAGTTGACCAAACAGCAAAAGGGAGTTCTCTTTATTTGAAGCCTCAAGTGTGTTGCATAATCACTATTTCAATGGCGCACCGACTAACCTAGTCTCATTCACTTCATCAGTTTCATCGACTGTTCCACTGCAAACAAACAGAAAAGATGAACAGACTCCAAATCACGTCGCATTGACAAATCATTAATTGAACTAGTAAGGCAAAAGCCATGAAACTGATTAACTAGGACATGTTGTACTAAGGATAAGAGCTCAAAAAGAATCTTAGAAATAACTCACTTTGATTGAAAGTAGGCGATAATTGAACAGGCATACGATTCTGTGGGTCATATTTGGCGAGAGGATCTACTCGACTTTGCGGTTGACGCTTTTCCTGCAAAAAAGAAATGGATATGAAACTTTCACTAGACAAAATATGTGACCTGCAAATCCCAGAGACGTCGGCTAGCCAGGAGCTCCATAAATAAGCATGAACAGTGGTGGATACGGAAGTGCAGAAGGCTGCAGATATCGGCAGTCACCGACTGACCATAAGTGAAAGTGCGTCTCCCGTATGAGTTACCTGTATAATACTGAAACTTCTTGTCAGTTCCTCTCTTGTATGATAATCATTCGCATTTAACATCGGAGCTAATGTGGTTGTGCAAACGACGTTAACCGGCTTTAGTCACTAGATATCCATGTGCTGTTGGTACACAATCAGCTTATCATTAAGACTACACTAAAACTGGTCAGTATGTGATAGGAAATCGATAAGCGGCGATTATGGGCGCAACGAGAAATCACGGCAGCAACTATCTTTTTTGTATCGGATCCCCATTAGGATGGATCTGGCGAGGACAGTTCATAATTTCCATATAATTATATCGGTGATAACAAAATATGCTTTAGCACCATAAGAATAATTCAAAACGGCTGCCCTATTGATGAGTATATATACACGACCGTTAGCCTGGAAACCCTAAAATATGAAACACCAAGCCGAAGGTTGATAACATGATCATGAGAAAACTGACTATAAAATTGACTAAAAACACGGAAAATGTAGCCAAACAAACTCGTAGCATGTTTAACCACAGACCCAAAAACTTACCCAACTAGCTTGTTCCCGCAGTTCCAACCGCAGTTTGAATTCTTGTTCTATAGTGTGTTGACGTGATCGACGCTCTCGCCGGATTTCTTCAGTTTCTAGTTTCGAGTGTCGGGTGATGTATGCTGCATCAGAGATGTCTTCTGAATCGCAAAGTATTGCCGAACTGCGAGTGTTGGAGATAGCGGTCATTTTGAGGTTTTCTCTTTGTTGCCTGTTCTTGACAGTGCCTGAAACGGGAACGGACACACTCGTACGACGAGCGCGAGCACCGCTATTTGATCCGCTTGCTGAAGCAACTGTGTTCGGATTGGCGGATTTCTGGAGAAGACAACCATTCTTAACTGAATTCAGAGTAAGAATACGCCAACTTGGAACTGTCAAAAACATGACCAGGGATGAAAGAACGGAAAAACCGGATATTCTTTAGGAAATTACGGTGAATAAAATACTCAAAAAAAAAACAATGCTGTTCTAGTAGAAAGGTATGACACATGATTCATAACTAAGTCGGAACGATAGTGCTTGTGAGGTGAATGGAATTGACAAATCTCATGACATGATTCACTTAAAAGACATCAATTATTAACTGCATGCGTTGTAAAGATATAAATTTTTGTTCTCAGTAGTGTATCGCATATGGATGAATGAACGAAATTTCTCCGGAAGCACACGGCCGGTATGCGTACCCGGTATTCTTCTGTTCAACCATCCCTATACTAGTGCGCTCCTTAGTTTCTCACTAGAATCTGATTTGAATCGTTAAGAGCGTGAACAGATAAGTCCATTTGAGAATCGCATGATGAAGGCTACCCTTGCCTGACCGGTGAAAATCCGACGAATCCTCATGTGATTCTCAAATGGACTTATTATCCATACAGATTTTTGAACTACAAAACCATCCAAATCCTTCGGGGAAACGGTATTTATCAAATTAATAGTACAGAGTAAAAATCCTTCCTGACGAGAACACCTCATTTGATTTAGTATGGGACAACAGCATTTTCGTTCATTGTTGCCTTAGCCGAGAAATTCTAGAGTATATGGGAGGTAACTGTTTGGAAAGTTTGGTGACGAAAAACACGCCAAACGGTATTTTGTTTATGACATGATTGAAGCATGAGTGCATCGGAAGGAGCATGCCTCATAGCCATTAGGGACCACTAAACGAGAAAAAAATGGGGAACCGGCAACTGTGACCCTGAAAACTGGAGTGGTGTAGAACCACTTAAGGCTTTACTAGGCCAGGTGTGATAACGAGCGGCGCGATAGCGAGTTTTAATCTACCACCAAAGCGGCCGGAAAATTTGGGATTTGAATTTCTGACCGTTTTGGTGACAAACACTTCGTCCAATTAACTATCTCCGGTCCTAAACATGCATTCGTACATTCAACATGGTGTATTTAATAGGCCAGAAAGAATCTCAACGAAAACTGGGGACTGAAATAAGTTAGAAAAGTAAACGTACCTTCAATTAATGCTGTAATAGTGTCATCTTTGCGTTTGTGAGTTGAAAAACTTTCACTTTCAATGCGAGTAATGAGCTTTTCGTGTGAAACACTTGACAGATCCACTTGGGTGAAATCAGGAAGGAAATAGTCATCAGTAACATGTAAATAGGAAGTATCTACGAGGGGATGTGATACATGAGTTGGTCGGGGTTCCAGCTGGAATAATTGGACTGAGCGCCGTTCTCTCGGCTTGCCAGCAACCACCATATTCGGAGATCCATGGATTGACGGTTCTGCAAGCTGATCAAAGGAGCGGCGTCGTTTTGTGGTCTTTGTCGAGACTGAGGTATCTGGTTGGGCTTTAGCAGACCCTGCCGGACGTGGGATTATTTGGGTGCATTCTGATATTCCTGTAAGTGTTTTCGAAGTACGACTTGCAGACCGCAGGCGAGGCTGAGGATTAGAACCTTGATTGAGCAGCTCTATCGTTTGCGAACTTGCTCGTTTTTTGGTGCTATCTAGGGAACGGAAAACATTATTAACGTTGGGCATAGAGGCAGTTGATTCACTGGCTTCAGACAGGTTTTCCCCTGCAGAAGCAGTCGATGGAGTTCGTCTCCTTGAATGTCCAGGATGAACGGGAGACGCCTGCAGTTGGGCTGCTTCGGCCCTTGTTAATGGTGTTCGAAGCTGGAGCAGAGAGGCAGCCGTGGACAAAATGGGTTCAATATTAGAATGCTTACAATCTAAGTGCAGTAACTGATGATTTGACGAAACGGGAGTTTTGGGATTAGAAAGTGTGGGTGGATAAGCCAACCAGTCTGGTGTACCGTGGATAGGACTGCGCTTGCCCAAGAGCGGGGTTGGTGTGGAAAGTGTAGGGGGATGAAGTAAATATTCCGAAGGCGGACATATCGGTGTTGGAGAAGGACTAGTTAAACTCAATGTATCAGTCATATGTGGTTCTAATAGAGCAGACTCGACTTGTGGACGGTCCGTGCATGGCACAGATTGGTGTGTATGTCGAAAAGCGAGCCTTGTCAAGCGACGATCTAAAGAAGAAAGGGTACAAAAAGCAAATAAGAAGCGAAAAATTAAATGTATTCTAAGGCACCATGACAATTAAGGACTTGAGTCCATAGTGTGCAAATTGCGAATCAACAACAATTCGCAGTTCTTCGGCTTACTGCTACACGTGTACTATTGAAACTGAGATTCCACACCTTTGCAGTTAGTGGCAGCTAATACTAACTGGGGCACAAAAGTGCGACCTTTTCCAAAGCTAATTGTGAATGATATAACGCTAATAACAGCGTTGATGGTAGATGTAATGTGCTATTAACATTATATCATTCATAATTAAAACCAATACATGGCGCATCGATTTTTCGATACACTCCTTACGTCATTTGGTCCTGATATTTTCCAAAGCTACTTTGGAAAACAGTTTGTCTTCCCTAGTTAGTTCTCCGGTTGATTTTCCAAGCCACTAGAGTTGAGATTATTGGGCGGACACATGAGGAGGGCTAAAACAAATCAGTTTGGGGACAGCAGATTGCTATCAACCGCCTAACGCGACCTGAAGGTTTCGGCAAAAATAAGAAATTTTAGTGTTCAACACGTAACAATCCAACACTTTTTGGAGCTGTGTAGGATCGATCTACTAACTGGAGTTTCCACTTCGCTGTTAAACGAAGAACTCGGTTTAACAGATACATCGGAAACATGAACCTGACTATTCTTATTTACGCGACAGTATCTTAGCGGATTTCTCGCTTTTATGACATGGCTGAACGATGAGTGCAGCGGAACGAGTATGCTACATAGCCACTAAAGCCCGCTACAAGGTAACTTTGATCCCAAAAGTGGTATGAAACCACACAATCAGCTCACAGGTGGCAACGAGCAACGCGACAGCGGGTTGCCGCTAACTACACAATGACTTGCGGATTTGGGATTTGAACCCCTGAACTTTTCCGTGACACGTTTAATCCGTTTGACCACAGTCGGTTACTTGTGGATGAAGCCAAACTGCCTGGTTCATTAGTAATATTTTACCCGATCTTGTCCGAATTTCAATCCATTGCATTATTCAGCACTGGGAGAGTCAAGAAGTTATGAACAATTTACCTCACATTATCAACGGCCTCTGCAAGGTTGTGAAAACCACCCGAATAGCCACTCAGAACAATACCTCAAATACTCAACCGAAGCGCAAAGACTAAATAGTGAAAATAACAACGCGGTAGCTTCGGTGAGAACATTAACTTCTGACAAGTTACCCAAACTGATTGGTTAAGCAAAAACTTTTTCAGCTATTGCCCATCTTAGAACCGCTGCTACTAAACATCGAAATAATTCGCCTATTTATTCCTCGAAACTAAGCGATCAACTGTGCTACGTCATTCTTTATCTTCGTACATGACAACGGACATAGTCTTGATGCAACCCGACACCCATGGTTTCAGAAATTGGTGGCACAGCAAGCAAGGCATAACAGAGATAGCACTGCGATAATCAACTTCTCAAAAAGAAAAAATAGCAATTTAATTACTCACCTCTTTTGGCTGGAGGGTCCGTGTGAAAGGAGTGCAGAGGAGGCCGTTTTAGAGCAGATCCCATACTAAACCGATCATCTCGTTTATTTTGACTTGGAAATAAAAATGTATTAGGGTTCTAAGCGATAATGATGTATATTTCATTATTTACTTACCAACTTCAGTTGTGCAAGAGGTACTTGGGAAGTGAACTCATCCAGAACGGTATCCATTGGGTGATGATGAAGTCTACGCAAAATTCCAACCATGTTGGTTTCAACCACAGTGACCATACCATCGACGAGCAATCTGTAATCATGTGTAGTACATAAACCAATTAGAATCAGAAAACACTGATGAGTCAGTATAAACTACAAGCTGAATTAATCAACTGTGAAATTAAACAAAAAGGCGATTCCCTATTTGTTTAGATATTACACTTCGGTAATCCGCCTGCTAGGCGGTCAACATCAAGTGCAATAAAGCTCAGTTTAAAATCTACGATGGAGCTACTCTAGTCTACATTCGGATACAGTCAAATTGGCGTTTTAATGAAATATCAAGTGTCAACTTCATTAAATTCAGGTGTATATACATTGCATCATGGATCCCGATGGATGACCGATGACCTGGAGGTGGGAAATGGAAGAAATAATAGTCTTTTTTTTACATATTTGAAGCATTATTGCAGTGGAGGGGACATGTGCTATAGCCACTAGGGCCCAATAATACACGAAGGATGGTGGCCGGCAACCTAGATTCTGAAACTTGACGTGGCACAGAATCACAAGGTCACACTAGGTCATGTGTGGTAACGAGCCGGAGGACAGCGAATTGCAGTCTACCACCAATGTGACTGGCAGATCTGGGATTCGAACCAACTGTTTCACTGTTATAACTCGGAAACCCGGTACAAACAAAGGAGGCCCCAATGAAGGGAGACACTCGTTAGGATACTTACTATGACCCATCCTATGCATGCAAAAGTCACCTTATCGCAAACTGCTATGTTGCCTAGTTTGGTTAGTCTATACACACAGTGAAGCATAAGACGTAAACACTAGCGTCGCACGATAGCACAGGAGCACACAGCCTGTGGTCTAGCAGTACACGAACAAACATTGATGTTGGAGACAATTGTTCGGGCTGGAGTCAACAACCCCCGTAGTCACACAACGAACGGAACGGAACTGTTGCTTCTTTGAATGAACAACTACAAAGAACGGAAAAAAGGCGCGGAATACGAACAGCTAGCCCAGCCGGCGCGTTTATTAGTGACCCATCAATTCAAGTCAGAGTTCAAGTGAGCTCTAGCGTTTATATAGTTTTGCTGCGCGGCCCCGGTCGATAGGTGAAACAGTCGATCACAGAACGGGTGTTGATGAATCTTTTTGTGGACATAAAAAATTTTAACCGCGCAATATGTAAAACAATGCCATTTTCAAAATGCTGAGAGAAGGGTAGGTTCTTTTGGAAAATTAACAACAGCTAAAACCTGTGACACCAAAAACCTTAGAATGGCCACCGACCATGATACAATCCTCCTATTTTGATTAGTTATCATTCGCCCACAACGAGGCTACACCTTGATGTGGTGTGACGGCTTGCGTGCCCCCATGACCCAACGAACTATACAGGATAGCTTTTCTCAAACCGAAGATCCAATCATGCATGGTAGGTCAGTGAGTAGAGGCCTGACGAGGTAGTCACCTCCCAGCCGAGGGTTGATCTGAGTTGGCAGCTCAGTCAGAAAAACGAGTGGACGAATAACTGATTCAAGTAGATGGGATTTCACTCAGCTATACCTCACTGCCTTGCGGTCAGGTTCTTGTCAGAACCAAAAGCTTCGGCTCAGAAACCTAATTGTTCTTCTGTTTAGTGGCTGGACGCCCTAGCAGCACCCGTCTAGAACTCCCCATGAATAGCCTGCCAACAAATAATTCCATACTACATCGGTTGTCCCGCAGGATAATCAAGACCGCGCTGCCCATTGCATCGAGCGCTGGTGGGGTGGGTAGTGATAAGTATGCTACTGCTCAGAGTTCCCTCACCCTTAATTAACCTGTCTCTTCTGTCTCTAATCCTATCTCTTTATCCCTTCTCCACTGATCACACGCCCGATACTCGCAACGGCTCATTGCCAAATAATGTAGTAAGTGGTTTCCAGTCCGTTAGCTCACACGTTCTCAAGCCTCATCAGCCCCTGAATCTCGGTTCCTTCAATGTGCGCACTTTAATACAGGCTGGCCAACAGGCGTGTCTGGCTCTGACATTAGACTCACTTTCGATTGATGTCTGTTACGTGAGTAAAACACGAATTCAGGGTTCGAGTAGAGTAGAGTAATTCAACTAACCGTACTAAACGTCTCGTCAAGATATTTTCTTCGCACTTCAGGAGATGAAGCAGCTCAAGCTGTGAGTCAACGCTGTGCGGGAATAATCTTGAGTGTGAATGCTGAAGCAACCTTTTTAGACTGGATCCCAGCCAACAGTCGCTTGTGCGCCATTAGACTGCAGGGGTCAATCGGCGTCCGGAAGGATAGTAGTATCAAGCGCAGCTTATTTGTTATCTCGGCATACGCTCCAACAGACTGCAGCACTGACATGGAGAAAGACGAGTTTTACAATGACCTCGTCACTCTTGTTCGGAAGAGCATACGCTCTGACATTGTGGTGGTTTGAGGTGATTTTCATGCACAAGTTGGGAAACAGTGCATCGGAGTTCTGTTTAGGCAGGCGCTATGCATTGCCTGCTCAGCGAACAGATAACGAGGAAGGACTTCTCCAGTGCTGCGCGAGAAGACCATTGATTGGTTATTTTGACCCAACCAAGCTACTCTAACTGTCAGACGTTTCCTTGTCGACGAATAAGAGGACACCATGGTCCACTGTGACGATTATAGCGCTTTCTAAGTCATTCTTGAGACGCTCAAATAACTACCATCGGCGAACGAAGCGGAAACAATTTGTTTCAGACGAGACCTATTCTGTGGAAAAATCAAGATGTCAAATGGGAATAGGTAAATATACAAACCATCTGCTACAAGGCCTTGATGTCAGTAGGAAGCAGGATTTTGCCCGGCGGTTTCCTCCTATTTCGATTTGGCTTTAAGGTAATCTATGTAATTTAATAAATAAGGAGATAAACTCCGTTGGTAGTTTAACTTCATGCCACATTTGGCCGTTATCCTAGAAAAGCTTGAGGTTACCGTTGTGATCGCCCATGGTTATGGTGTATACGGTTATGATATCGACACAAGAGGGGAGTTTTTCGGGGTCTCCGAATGCTGAATCCCAACAATGATGCGCCTAAAGTAGGATATGCCACTGATAACCAAAAGCGACATGCAACAAAACAAATCGCAAGCATATAACGTCAAAATGAGTGATTACTATTTCATTAGGGGTACCACTACAGCACCATCATCATCATTATCGTTCAGCATTAAACAGCAAGACAAGTCTCACTGACCACTGCCTTTTCCCCATAGTTAAATGTTTTCGTAAAGACAGTGAATATCAAAGGGGAACAGGGAGTGAACCTACATAGGTGGGAAAAGATGAGAATGCTGCAGTAGCCAACACATGGAACAGTCTAACTGTAAAAGCGCACTCTCTCAATCATTCTGATTTGATAGAAAATGACAACACAATCATCATCATCATCGTTCAGCGTTAAACAGCAACGCAGGTCTCACTGACCACTGGCTTTTCCCCAGAGTTACAAGTTTCCACAAAAAGAGTGAATGTCCACGGGGAACAGGGAGTGGATTTTCACAGGCAGGAAGAGATAAGATGACGTGGTATATATATATATATATATATATATATATATATATATATATATATATATATATATATATATATATATATATATGTCTGAATAGGTTAGGCAAAATGATGGTCCGAGCGACCGCGAATTCCATTCACCGCTAAAGTGACCGGTTTTTTGTAGGAAACTGCAGACCAGAGCTTTATACCTCTCGGTGCGTGCTTGGGTTGCGAATAGGGGGATGACCACCAGGCTGCGACTAGGGAGTGTATAGGATGGGGTCACGCTCACCGAATAAGCGGATGCAAACGAGCAATGGCAGCACCGAGAATGTGGTAGGTTTTTGTTTGGCAAGCGCTAACTCTAAAAAGCTACGAAACTTTGATAGCAATGTGACGTGGTTAGCATAGCCTACCGCCAGATAGGGGCTATCGCCCCCTGTCCAGTCCCCTCTGGACAAGATTCCCAGAAGAGACGGATGAACCAGCTAGTCTAGAATAGTCCTGCCATCCTGGAGGTCACATTTGGATGTGCCCAGGCTAGGAGAGCATCTTCAAACATAAGGACCTGGCGGTGCTGGGCCACCACCTGTAACTTATTCCCAAGTTTCCCCATTGACTATCTTAATTCTAATTGTTCTCATCATGCTACGGAGTCCCCGGAAAGCGACGCGCTTTTGGTTCAGTGGTCGAGGTAACATGTCGACCAGTTGAGACTTTTCCTTGGAGTTCAACTTACATAAAACGTGAATTGCAAGAACCTTGTCAGAGGCGGCTAGTTAGATCCATAAAGCAGACACATGACCATCATGTATGTATTGTACCCATCTTCGAGAAGGGCACACAGATTGACTATAGCAAACATCGTGGGATTAGTTTAGTTTTGTATAACTGTGGTGTTAGCTTCGATAGCGGTGCATCGTTTGATACCGGTCCGCGAGAGTAACATCCGTGAACAGAAGACTGGGTTTTGACCAGGTCGAGATTGCATCGACCAGATATTCACTCTTCGGCACTTACTCGAAACACGCCACGCACACCGCTGACCTACAATCGTAGTTTTTCTTAACGTGATAGGCGCGTTCAACTGTCGACCGGACAGCGCTATTCAGTGCTCTCTATCGGAGCGGTGTGTTAAAAAAAGATCGTTAACTTGTTGAGAGCGTTGCATATCTGTGGCCGCGTGAGTATAAGGTGGACTGTTAAGTTCATTCGAAATTACTAGCAGGGTTTCACAAAGGCATCTCATCTCTCCATCCTTGTTTAATATGGCCATGGACTATATAATGAAGGGTGCTTTAGGACTTCGGATTGTAGATGTCAAACCGGTAGATGGTGAGAATCCGCGGACCATGCACAACGTGCATCAAGCAGACTCTCGAGGTATGTAACCCATTTCGGCATGTGCTTTGCATCTTCAAAGTGTAAAGTGCTGTTACAGGACTGGAAAACTGTGATCCCGAATTTGATGCTGGATGGAGAGGAGCTAACGAATGTTGACGGTTTCAGTTACTTTGGCAGCTGCGTGCAAGGCAGCAGAGATGAGCAGGAGCATATTCAAGGCTGGAATGGTACACGTTGCACTGGAGCACTTGTGGTGTCGACCCGATACTTTTTTGGTTGTACTGTGCCGTAGGGCACTCAGTTCTGTTGTACGGTTGTGAGACATGAAGTTTACAAGCCGAAGATATTCGTTGTTTGGAGTTTTGGGGTCATCAATGTCTTCGACATATGGCTAGAAATGGATGGAGTGATCGCATCAGTAGTGCAGGTTAGGAATCAAATATTAGGTGCCGGTCCCGGGAACACTTTATCTCAGCGTATGCTGCTTAGTGGACTACGCTGGTTGGGTCACGTGTTGCGTACGGCGAACACTAAACCGTGTCCTATTTTGGGTTCCTCCCAAGAAATGAAAGAAGCCACCTGAAGATCAACAGGTAACGTGGCAACGCGGGATGAGAAAATGTGCAACAAATTTAGGTGCAGTAGATGTCTCACGCCTTCGCGATTGTGGCCCGAAAGACTCCTCAACTAGCTGGCTGGAGACACTGAAGGGTATGGCGGTGAATCATGAACAGTGGCGATCGTGTTGTCATTTCCTGTCGAATCAGAATGATTGAAAGTGTCTGAGCGTCTGTTGGCTATTACAGAGTACTTCCCTATTTCTGCCTGTGTACCTCTACTCCCTCTTCCTATATACTCTTGCCATGGCAACTTATAACTATAATGAGAAGTCAGCAGTCAATGCGGATTGCCCTGCTGTCTAATGCTGAACGATGGTAATGATGATTTGTAAATATCGGTTGTTTGTAAGAAGTTTACCTTTCCGATTTGGGCTTGCGATGCATCGTTTCAGGGGCAGATACTATTTGCTGGTTCTACCACAGTGGACCGACGGGTAACTTTGGACTCCGCAGTGTCAAAACTCTATCAGGCCAAAAAGCTAACAGCGCACTAATTTCCTCAGCCACTATCTTCCAGACTACCCGTACAGCACTTTAGGGGCTCTTTGAGAACTGGATGGAGATAGTCATTTGTGCGCCAACCAAAGGCGACCGACGACGCAACGAAGGATGCATTCTTCGACTCACTGAAAATTTCGATTAACTGTCTCAAAACGGCACTTACTGTTTGTTGCAGAAGACGAACGCGAGCACCCGCCACTCCGACGAATCCACAATCTGTATCCTAGGGAGATTCGGACTAGATCAACGTTGTGAGAACGGGGTTAGACCGGCGAACTACAGGCGTGAACAGGTTGGTTACCTGCAATATACTTTCTACGGGCCCTGACGAAGAAGTCGACAAACGCAGCTCCCTGCACTGTCTGCAATGGCCCTGTTGCCTCACAGGTCAGCTGAAAACGTGGATCGGTGCCATGAAAAGGATTGAGTGTCTATGATCAACATTACTTTACGGGCACCGCTTCTGGAAACAAAACTAAGTGGCGATCTGCACAAATTCGAACCCCAATAGTAAGGTCTGCTCAGCAACGGTTTGCGATGTCCATGCAGCCGACTTATCCTTCATTACGAAAGTAAAAATACATGAGATTTGAACCTCTGGCTCTTTTGAGATGACAGACACCCAAGCTACTTGGACAAGGTCTATTTGGACCCCACGTGGCTCTGTGCCACTCCAAGATTCAGCCATCGCTGCAGGTCTCTCGACCTGCTTGCACCTTCCATTACACTCACACGATAATTGCATGTCTGCGAGATCACGTGGTAACGTGTTGACAACCAGAGCAAGAGAGACGAATAGCAATGTCTGAATTTTCGAAGCCATAAGTCCTTACGGGAAGAATGTACCGTGTTAATCATCAAACAATATGACCAATTTGTCAAGTTGTCTAAGCAAGACATCCGCGCATCCATTTCTAACCAATGACTTTCACTTCTCCATAGATTATGCCCTAGAAGCGACAATGCTTTGAAGCAGCCGGAAAGGGATGTTGATTCCATGGTCATTTTTTAGTCGCATGGAAGGAACGTCCATACAGGAGTATCAACAACTGGTAAAGAAAGTTATCTGAACTTACGGTACTCAACAGGGCTTGCAGTACGGCTGTAGTTGCAAGAAACTTGGAGTTATCGAAAAATACATAAGGTAGCAACAGCCGCGAAAACGGAGGAGAGGGGAGCTGAGAGGCGTGATTAATGAAAGCAGTGACTTTGATTTGTATGCACGTCTACCGATCAGCTTTTGCACAATGCTTACAAGCAAGTACTTTAGCAGAGCGCTTAGAGCAAGAAAGTCCAAAATACCGGCAAAAAAGTATGTCTAGACAGAGCAGACACTAGTGGTTTCGAATCCATCATCAACATTAGTGGTGTTCGGCTGCAGAAGTATCTGGTAAAGTTGTTGCAAATGGTATACTAACGATTCTACCGCAGCGCAACTACTCCCAAAGATCTAGCTAGATTTCAGGCCGGACTGTTCTAGAAGTCCCGCTGTTAAGCAGGTACACTGCAATTCCAGCTTTAGTGTATCACGCATGGCACCATCTGGGTATTCCACCGCGGTTATTAAACAAAAATTGCACTTCATCGCTAACAGCTAGACATTTTCGATAAATGTTGAAACCAATAAGTGGGTTGTTTGCAATGAACTGGACCACTCACGCCCGTGTCAAGTTTTTCCGGATGGAGATAAATGTCCGTTGCTTAATATACAACTAAGCTGACATAGGAGCAAACAAGCAGACGGAACTGGAATAATACAACTTTGTTGTTTGCCAACTGCATTAAGTCGACTAAAACATAATAAGGGCAGGCTTCATAGGCAAAATGCACACAAGTTGGTAAGTTATGCTTGTAGTCCCGCCCCAATGGATGGTATATAATGTGCGACGTGAACCACTGAGATGTCAATTGACCAATGGTCTGGGGAATGAAAACGAGCAATGGTGGATAAGGAAATGCAAGGGAACGGAGAAGACCGAGGTTATCGGCAACAACCGAAAACGCCACCGACTGATTAGGAATACTGGTCCACGAAAAACAGGTGTAAGTGAAGTGGTCGGGAAATCCCGCGGCTTACTGATTCATTCTGAGAAGCGTCGCATGGAATGTTGGACAGAATGCTTCAAAGAACAGGTAAGTTAACCTAGTTCCATAGTAAGCCTCTTAATTACGCTTGAGAGTGAAAGAACGCAGGGAAACATCAGTCCTTGAGAAGACAAAGTTGCTGGACCAGACAGCGGCGAAGTTTTAACATTGGCTTAACAAAACTATTGGGGTGAATTTGGGATAAGAAGAAAATACCCAAGGACTGATTTGAATCAGTGGTTATGTTGGTTTATAAGAAAGATGATAGAGCTTGTGAGAATCGCAGAGAAATTAACTTGGTTAGCATTGCTTCGAAACTGCTCTCGGGCCTTATTCTCCGCCTATTACCCGTCACCCGTGAAAAAACTAGTCGTGAGAATTATGCCAGTTCTCGACGTGACCACATTTCTTCCGTACGACAGGTGTCGGGCCACAAACACGCCCTCCATAAATCCATTACCTCTGAACTCTTTGATCAGGATGTGCAATAAGCTCAGTCAGTCGCGTAATTTGTGGTGCTGCCTCTCACTGGAGTGTATTCAAACAATTCACTTGTCCTCTAGGATCGTTGTCCGCGAACAACGGAATGCGAGTTCGTGCTTAAGATGATCTTCCACACGAGTTCATTGGGAGACGCGGTATTCGTTATGCTTTCCTCTTTTTCACTCTTCCTGCTTAATTTCGTAACTGAGCTGATTACAGAGATAGTCCTATCTTTGGAAGGGAATATTAGCACTGATGTTTGCTCAGACAGGATTGCCTGATATAATATGAGGATGGTGTCGTGCCGGTTAGTGAAGTCGTGTGCGACAGGACTGTTGAGTTCATCCATGGTAAGCAGGAAAGACTGGACCGTTGGGCAGAGCATTTCAAGGATCGGTTTAGCTGGCCACACGCTAACTTATTTAGTCCAACGTCTGGAGCTGCTAGTCCCTGCATGGTGTCTACCGACTCCCTAACGGAAGTGGAAGTGGAGTCGAATATGCGACTTCTGAAGCAGAAAAGAGCAGCCGATTCCGATGAACTTCCCCCAGTTCTTTTCAAATTGGGTGGAGAAGTGCTGATGAAATCACATCTCTTTGCTTCGTGATATTTGATCCGAGGAGCATATTCCGCTATCGTGGGGCGAGACACTGATTATACCCATATTCAAGAGGGGTACACGGAGTGACTGCAGCAATCATCGTGGGATTAGTTCACTTCCGATAGTTACAAAGGTGTTAGCTTCGATAATGCTGCGCCGTTTGACACCGATTCGCGAGAGTGATATCCGCGAACAACAGGCCGGATTTCGGCCAGGTCGAGGTTGCATCGACCAAATATTCACTCTTCGACAGATACTCGAAACGCGCCACAGGCACCGCCGCCCTACGATCAGTCTTCCTCGACTTGAAAGGTGCTTTCGACTCCGTGGATCGACCAGCACTATTCAGTGCTCTCCACCGGAAGGGTATGTCAACGAAGTTCGTGAGCTTGTTGCGAGCATTGTACTCGCATACCTATGGTCGCGTTGGGGTATACGAATTGTCACGTTCATTCGAAACGACTAGTGGCTTTCGACAAGGGTGTCCCATCTCTCCATTCCTGTTCAACTTCGTCATTTACGAGGTGACGGAAAATGCTTTAGGAGGTCTCCGGGATGTAGGAGTCGAACTGGGAAATGGAGGAAAGCTATGCGACCTAGATTACGCAGACGACGTCGTGTGCCTGTTCGAGTCTGCGGACCATGCACAACGGGCACTAGATGGACTGTCGATTTGGGTTGCTCGGTTCGGCATGTGCTTTGCACCTTCAAAGTGCAAAGTACTGTTACAGGACCGGACGACAGCAGCGCCGAACTTGATACTGGATGGAGAGGAAATAACAATGGTGGACCGTTTCACCTACCTTGGTAGCTGCGTGTCTAACGATAGTAGCTCGGGATTGGAGGTAAGTATGCGTATATCCAAGGCTCGTGCAGCTTACGCTGGATTGAAGCACTTGTGGCGTGGGCCTGATATTTCACTTAAGTTGAAAGGTCGTGTGTACTGTGCTGCAGTGCGTTCAGTTCTGTTGTACGGTTGCGAGACGTGGAGTATGCGTGTGGGCGATGTTCGTCGGTTGGAGGTTGTCGACAACCGATGTTTACGGATTGGATGGAGTGACCGGGTGAGTAATATTGAGGTTAGGAATCTGGTATTGAGTGCCACTTCTGAGAACAGCTTGTTTCAGCGTATGAAACAGTAGACTACGCTGGTTGGGTCACGTGTTGCGTATGACGAACACTCGTCTACCATATCGTGCCTTATTTTGTGTTCCTCCTAAGGAACGGAAGAAGCCATGTGGAGGCCAACAGATGACGTGGCAACGTGGGATGAGAAAATGTACAGCGAAGTTAGGTAAAGTAGGTGTCTCACGCCTTCGTGGTTGGGGTCCGAAAGACTTGTCGACTTGCTGGCTGGAGACACCGAAGGATATGGCAGCGAACCGTGAACAGTGGCGATTGTGTTGTCATTTTCTATCGAATCAGAATGAGTGAAAACACGTGCGTTTATACAGTTAGATTGTTTCGTGTGTTGGCTGCAGCAGCATCTTATCTTTTCCCGCCTGTGTAGATCCACTCCCTGTTCCCGTTGGATATTCGCTCTTTTTGTATAAACGTGTAACTCTGGGGAAAGGCAGCGGTCAGTGAGACTTGCCTCGCTGTTTAACGCTGAACGATGATGATGATGGTGTCGCGCTTTTGAGTGGACACCCAGATCATTTCCAAGTATGGTTCGACCGTCGGAACGACAATGTAGCTATGCTTGCGTTTTGCACCTTTAATGTGTGAAATACTGTTGCAGAACTGGACTGGCACTAAGCCGAACAATATCTTTGAAGAGTGGGTGGAGTTAAATAAGTCTTGCTTTCGGACAGGCCTCACACTGGATGAGATGTCCTCGTATATACGGATAGATTGGCGTTTATCACTTTGTGATACATGTGACACTGGCGTAACATCTGGCTATGAAGCAAAAATTGAGTTGACACAGCAGTAAGATTGGTTTCACTACGCTGCTCAGAAACGTTTCGCACCAATCTGAACACAGATCACGTGCCATCGGAATCGTGGTGAAGGACGAAAACAATGAACGTTAAAGAGGAAAGAAAAAGAAACTGCAGAGGTTGCCACACATGGTACTTCTCCCTTTCTCCATCTCCAAGTCACCGGCTATCCATCGAGATCCACGATTCCGCTGTGGGCTTTATACTATCTAGTTCCTCAAACCAAAGTAGGAGGTTGATCTATTGAACCCTACTTCGAGGTTCTGACTAGATGGTCTAACGCACAAGACAGCACGGCGACCTGGGGCTCACGTAAACCAGTAGCGGCCAGTGACTGATTATTCAATTCATACACGCTTCGGATGAGGCCAGACAACCTGGGCGTTCAGTATATCCCATCGCCAAAAATCCCGATACGGCCGTGGTAAGTTTGAAATCAGGGTTTATTCAACTCTCCTAGACTGATTACGAATGATCAGTCAATCCGGCGGAGGGCCTTGGGTTTTGGTCTTCGTTTGGTGAAAACCTCGCTAAGAAAAGGCAGTGCGTAGGACTTTCTCAACGGATGCTACTCGAGACACGCTGCCATTTGGGTCGCTGTGAGAGGCGTTCGGGGTGAGTAGCTGGCTCAGCCTGAGGCATTTTGAATACAAGAGCGCCACTGAGGCATGCCACCTGTTTTCATGACATGCATGACGCGTAAGTGCAGTAGAAAGGATATGCCCCATAATCACTAAACCCATCATACAGGAGGGGGGTGCCAGGCAACTATGACCGCGAAGCATGGAGCAACATAAAACAATATAAGGTCCCGTAGGTGGGGTGTGGTAATGAGCCGAACATATGCATTGAAGGGAATGGACTTTGTAGCTTCTGGGGTCTGCAACGACGAGCGAATAGATAATCACCATTCTGAAAAGTGGTAGATAGCTATTCACTGCCGCCAAGGGTTACCACACCTGGAATATGTAGACTGTCGTATTATTTGTCTACCGTTCTAATGTTTTTTTTAATTCTCCAGACTGCGCATCTCAGCTACGTGGTTCAATATCACTCCGATTTATGGCCATTTTGCCGGTTTTCTCCTTCCCCTCCCCTCTGTAGTGGGTCCAAACGGCCATGAGGAACGTGCCCACTACTACAGCCATGAGTAGCCATGAAGAATAAGTCAGCTGTAGTAACGATCTACGTGAAAGCGTATTGGTGTCCATCACTGCCAAGGAAGTGATGTCAAAATCGGAGTAAGCGATACAGTACCTCAGACTTCTTTATTACGCTTTGCAATAATGGAAAAACCCCATGGTTAAGAAACATCGTAAGGGAGATGACTGTAGGGAACAGTCGAGATTAGGCGTTGACTTAGCTTTTAGGAGCAGAATAATTGTAGGCTGTCAGAGATACGGAAAAAAGGAAGACTCCCAGAGCTTTGTAGTCCGGAGAATAAGTGGATTGAAATAAAGAAATTCAACATCTATCGATGGAGATAAAGATTACCAACAACCGGAGTGCGAAAAGAAAGTCATGGGAAGGAGAGCTGTCGAAATGAGACCTGGCAAACAGAAACCAAAATAATAACCATGAAAAGTGACAGTGCCCGACAAAGAACGTTGTCGGTTTGAAACCAAAGGACATGGACTGTCATTGGTGAGGCACGATAAAAGATGATATTCACAGTGTAAGATGTTACAGTGAATTATGTAAATCTTGAATCACCGGCATCCGCAACAGAACCGATATTATACAAGAATGCCAAAATTTTCACGTTAACGACAGAAATCTGCATAATTTTTTCTTCAATATGGACATGATGCCCCATATTATATTGACAATTATGGAGCAGGAGCGTCGTGCAAAGGTAGTATCGTCATCTCTACCACCCTGCTAACAAGGACCCTCTTTTATTCCATGTTTTCCGCATGAATGCAGTAGGAGAATGCTCCATATTTACTAAGGTCCACTACACGGAGAAGGGGGAGCCGGAAACCGTGAAACCCAAAGCAGCACAGCGTTAAGCAACGTCTCAATAAATCAGGCGTGATAACAAGACAAAAAACAGCAAACTTCCGCCCACTACCAGTGATCGGCGGTTGAGAGAATTGGACCTATGATAACAGATGTTTGGTTTACTTGATCGCTGTGGGTCACTTGGGGTGACAAAGGACAAATCAAGTTCCAAACAAGTTAGGTGCGGCAACGAGTCACGGGAGGGAGCATTCTTGTTAACTATTGTCCTCGGGGTAGTTACTTAAACTCTATTAAATCACTAAAATATGATTAGAAGTAAGTGGTGAAGCTGGGAGAAAAACGCCTTCAGGAGTTTCTTGGGTATGTTAAGATACTAGTATTCATCTGCTTCTTCCGGAACATCAAAACAACTGTGGCCGAGTATCAAAATTTTGAACCTAGATTTAGGTATGACAACGTTTCGGAATCGCTTAGTAACACCATTAAACTAATCCGTTACACACGAAGGAGGACGGCTAGAAACCATGACCCTGAGACTCAAGGCAGCCGCAATGAGTTAGGTATGGCAACGCTTCGCTGACAGCCAATCGCTATAAATTGCTGAACTCGTTCTACTTTGCTGGCTTTGCAACAGCACATTGATACGGAGCACTCAAACGCCACATTCCAGGGGAGGACACAGTCTGGCGGTCGTCAACTGGGTTAAGCGTCAGTAACCAAGAGAGTCAACGGCCCGAACCCCAGAGCTCCCGGCCACTTTAGTGATGGGCAGCAACCAGCTCTCTCCTGGATCGTTATCACTTACCTGATGAGAACCTACGTGGTTCTATGCTACTCCAGGATCCGTGGTCATGGCTGCCGGTCCTCCCCAGTGCGGTGGGCCCTAGTGGCTATTGGCCACACACCTTCCGCCAACCTCATGAATGAAGCATGCAGCAAGAGAAAAGAATAAACAGAAGGCAGTAAGGTAGTCTCTCGGGCGGATGACGAGATGTATAAAGAACACCTTGCAAGGAAACGCAAACTTTACCCGTGTGATCTGATTTCTAAGAGATTGCGTCGTTATTCGCAGGTAACGTACAGCGGCTGGTGGCCTACGAGCAACCGACAACGACCCTAATGCATACGGACTTACTTTCCTGAGTCCACCAGGAGTGACCAGTTCGCAGAACAACTCAATAACGACGAAGATAGAGTTCATGGAGGTTCGGAAACGTGCAGAAAATGCTCAACAGACCAATGGTTTCGGTCAT
>LUCM01002921.1:25921-45560 GCA_008360955.1 Fasciolopsis buskii | reverse complement strand
TGTTGCATTCAAACAATATAACTCGTAGTGTAAGACTGAAATGCAACCACAGAAAAATCTTTGCGAACCATTACCTAGCTTTGAATTAAAGCTCCCTGCTCGAAAAACCATTGCCTGTTATGATCCTGTGGGCGAAACCACATTGCATTGTATGTTTGGTTTCCGTTTTCCATGTCTTCATTGTGCCTTCCTGGCCTAATTTTGATTTTATCTTTCGCGTGACTCTCGTATGTCGAGAAATATACAAAAACAAACAAACCTCTTAAATCATTAGAAGTCGCTTTCACCCCCTGTCACCTCGATTCATATTGTCCATATTTCCTGTGCATCCTCTATGTGAAAAATTGATCTTGCCTTGCGCATGTATCTCGCAAATCGAGAAATATACATTATCTTATTTTAACTTGTTAGTGTATAAAACACACGTAAGACTTATCCTGCACTACTGTTCCATTGCATGTTCCAAGATGCGGCCGAGCGAAAGATTATATTGAGAATATCCAATGAACGTTCACGAAACGACTTCTGGACCATACTTTCTTACAAAACAAAGTGGAACTTTGCACATAACTGCACATCAATCGGTTTTGGTTGCGTGGAGTCCCAATTTCTCTCTCCGTTTTAATAAGATCAGTGAATAAAATGTGTGTTGCTCTGCACCCCAAGTAAGGAATAACCCTTCTTATGGCTTATGACACGGTGCGTCCCCGAGTAGCTTCCTTTATTGAGGACAGCCACCAGGAAAAATATCTTCATCGTCAAATATTCCTTCCTTTGAAATAAACTACCCCAATATATGGGGCTGACTTCTCCTGCCTCCCTCCCACTCAAAACTGAATTTATGACGACATTAATCACACAAGGCGTGTCAAACTTGCACGATTCTTACACTGTAATACAGACAGCCATTGAGCCGGGCCTAGGAACTTGGCTGAACTTAACGCTTGGGTTCTTACTTCAACACAACAAAATCCGGCAAATTGTCATCCCAGTAGTCTCCAGAAGTACGTACCAATTTAGGCGTAAGCAGGAAACCCCTATGAAAGAGACAATGTCAGCGCAGTTTTTCCTTTTTGATTTTGTTTAACACGTGAGCAACAAGACGTATAAATATACAGAAGCATTCAAATCAGATTTTCAATCACTCCCAAACTAACAATTAGCATCCGCATCTAACCCATTCTTCTGAATGTATGTGGCAGTTAGCCCACTTCAGGCGTGCCCTCTGGCATCATTTAACGCTTCATTCAACATGTCATTTATCACGTGGGGCTCTTACTTTTTCACGAACCATAACCCTCTGCTGGAATACATCGGACTGCCATTTCGCCTCGTTTTTCCGTTCCAGATGTGTGCGTTTGCACTGGTATCTTGCTAAGGGTTCTCTACCCTGTTTCTGGCCCAGTCCTTGCACGTCTCAACACACCGTGAAGGCAGACTGATCACAGGCTCAGATCCACTATCTCAGGACGGACAAATACTATCTGCTCCACGGGCCGCGATGCAATGGACGCTACTGTTAATCTGCATGACTCACCAACGCAAATTGATGACCCCGTTGCAAGTCTGTCGAAGAATCGCGGCCACACAATCTGATTCACAAAGCTTGCGATTCTTTAAGCAGTGATGTCCACACAGGTAAACAGATTTAATGCTGGAGCTGCCCGCCCGCGGCCGACACGCCCATCACGTCGACTCCCAACCGCTGCGAGGGTACACACTTAGATTTGAGAAGCTGCCTTCATCGCCTACCGCGAAAAACGCTCCCCCAGTTTCCCCTCGAGAGCCATGGCTATACGTATACCAGTAATTGCAATCAGTTAGGCCCCCAAACGCAAACAAAGCAGCAAGGAAACCTGTTTCTGTTTCACACCGGCTAAACTGCGTCAGATGTATCATTCAACGCATACCTTATTAATCGTCACTCTCCACGTTTCCAACGACAACTATATTCTGCGTGCCCTCAAATAATGGTTTATCAAAACCTCATTGGTGTTCTTTATACCTCCGCGTTTTTAAAAGGTTTTCAACTAATTTTTTGGCTTCAGGATCCATGGTTAGACTTCCGACATTTTTACTTCTCCATTCTGTTGCAGGGTATCTATCGGTCATTAATGCTCTTCCCTACAGCTGCTTTGCTTCGCCCTGACATTTTCACGACAGTTAAACATTCATGTCCATTTTTTAGACTCGTTAAATCCGACTACTGCGATAGTTACGAGCTCTACGCTTTGAAAAGTCCCTCCGCCGAAGCCTATTGAGATTTCCGAGGAAAATGGAATAACGATATTAGCGTGAGTTTATCGAAAATTGTGAAATTGTTATTCTCATCGACTTGTTTAATGTTTAATCGGGCAATTTTGATTATAAATAGGTTTTTTACCTAAAACCACATCAGTTACATTCCCGTGGTTGCCATGGCTGTTCGTGCGGACGCGATTGATGCCTGTATAGATAATTCAGATAATTTATCACGTCATGGTCGTTTACTTTATTCCAGTTTTTAGAGTTTGAATATGATTTTCGCGTTTTCCAGTGTCGAAATCTTACGTCATTTTATAAATGTCACAGTGTTTGCTTAAAGAATCGCCTCCGAGAGAATACGCACTCTCTTCCCTCTTCTCTTCTGTACTGTCGCATCAAATATTGCTGCATCAACAGACGTCGCCGACAACGAAACGATCGTCGGTAATTCTGCTATATTTTCAAGTGATGTTTGTTTGCAAATTTCTAAATAATAGTTGCTCACCATTCGCCATGTTGCGTGCAGTTAGTAGACAACACCGGGTAGTTGGATGTTGTCTTCAATACAGTCATTCCTTCCAACGGTCTCATGACTATTATTACGCGTGCAATCCTAAGCTAACCGCAGAGCAGGAGGCCCTCCTGACGAGCGTCGTGGAAATTTTCGGCAATGACAAAGAGAGGTTTGCTGATACGCCAGGGAATTGTTCAACCGGCTGGTGACGGTTCGCGAAATTAACAGTCTTAGGCGTAAGTTCCGGTCGACGGATTACCGCAGCGACGTCGTTGGCGTGAAAGACTCATTGCGTGAACAAGTTAGTCTTAGATTACTCAAACTGGATGATGTAGTCAAGTTCGCATTTTTCGAGTTGTATATTGTTCGGCATTTAGCTGATCTATACTACAAAGTTTTGTTAGCAGATGTGACCAACCAGCCGGTTGAACTGATTCTCAGCACGTACCCATCCCTTCCGACATCTGCGTCTTCGAAACCTATAGATTCTGTTGCTTCCAGGGAGACCGACGGCATTCATATACAGATTGTTGATGATCCCTGACAGCTAGTAAGCTTAAGAAAGCAGGCAGTCATGACGTCTGCTGGCTACAGACTGCAGAAGCTGAAGAACCGTAGGCAATCGGGGCCACCACCTTCAATTACACAGGACTTTTGCGCCGTCTGCAGACTGGAGCAGCCCATGGTGGACTTGGATGAAATAACTGAATGGGTGCAATTTAAATCAAGCCAACGTTGGATTCACTTGCACTGCGCCAACTACTTGAGCCAAGAGGCGTACGTCTGCGTGCATTGCCTCTCAGCAAAAGATAATTTACATATCCGGGCACATGGTTACTTTCAACAAGGTGGGCGGGATTTTTGATTAACAGTCACCATTTCCATTGCAAGCAGACCTGAACAGCCCAAGACCACGCAGGAAGGCAGAAGAGAACCCCGGAGGCCCAGGATGGAGACGATGGAGATGAGAGGAACAAGGACCGCGGGAGAGACCGGATCGACGTGAAAGACACCACGGCCCCTTTGAGCCACCACTATCTGATTACCAGCACCGAATTCTAAGATCGGTTATTTGTGTGATGACCTCATTGTATGCATTAGGTCGTTGGTACGTGAGTCTTCTTTCACGCGCGTAACAATGGATGGGTTTTCGGTGCTTCTTCGTTCACCGGTAGTCTGTGGAACTAGTCAGCCATTCGCATGGTAATGTTAGAAATGTATGCTAATACAGGCATACGCTTGGGTAGGTCGAGTTGTTTATAGGTGTCATTAGCCATGTGTACCTACCTACAGATAGATAGGGGTGGACATGGCCCCGGGGCTGCCAGAGGAGATGTACATTTTTTCCTTCGGTCAGTTAACGTACGTATGACTCCATTAAGGGGAAAATTGTAATATGTACATATATCATATGATTAAGGGGCTAACAAATATATGTGTATATTTTACGAGTATGCAAAGAGCAAGAAAATAATATATGCAACATTGTATAGGAAACAATTATATGGATAGATAAATATTTTTATATCGATATATATTTTCATTGTGAAGCAACCCTCTATAAGTGTACATAGATTTCCAACATGGGGCCAATAAAATTTATGGGTAAATTTAGTTTCATTATGGGGCAAACTAGTAAACATATTATAAATACAATTCCGTGATGGAGCAAACCGAAATATATGTTTGTGTGTATATGGTTCTACTATATATATATGAACAACGTTTATGTAAAACATGTGTAAAAGCATGCAGTTCGATGATGGAGGAAAAATGTATATAAATCTAATGCCAGCATGGTGCACACACATTTTCTTATATAATAATCTATCTATACATATACATATATATCTATATATTTTTTTCGAATCATGGGCCAAGCAGATAAGTATTTCCAATTTTTGAGCAAACCCAAAAATAGAAGACACAAAAAGGGCATTTTCGCCGTTACAGCAACTACATTTCTTGGTTTTGGCATGATAAATTAGCGTTTTTAATTTTTCCGGACAAAATGACATCAATATTATCCTCCTACCACCGCCCCGTCCGATCCATCGCTTTGCCAACTGCCAGCAGGACCGTTACCGGCTGTCGCGGGCTGGACAGTTTGCGTTAATCGGTTATCGCTGGTGGACGAGTTGCGTCCAAAGACTTGAATGGACACAAATGGCCTTTTTCGAGGGTGGGCAATTCGTCAATATCAACTACTGCGGACACACCACGACACACGCCGTCATCCTCCAACTGGACTCTGCGCCTGTGATACGACTCATTGGTGCGTATAGACACTTTGCTCCACTTCGGATACTGGTTTTGCTAATTCCTCCATTCTGTCCCCAAATATTTATTTACTTGTTCCAAGTGAATTGTAATACCCCTGTAACATTTGGTCATTCAACCAAGCATGCCCCTCAAAGTATTCGAGGAATATATCAATATATGCTAAATTACATGCGCGTCTCAATATGTGAATTTGTATAAGATTTGTATATACTATCAGGGTATGCCTAATATCTATGGATTCGTTAGGCCATCCAATTTGTGGCAGCTGTGACAGTTGTGTGGGGTGACGGGATTACCGAAACAGTCTATTGAGAAGAAAAGCACGCAGAGAATGTGGGAAAAGCGATTTTATGGAGATGGGCAAAAAAAGAAACAAGCACCGGGAGACGAAACGATTACACAGCATCACCAAAAGTCTAACAAATGAACTTATTCCTTAGTGTTTGATGCTCTAAACCCGAACTCCATACTTGACCTACCGAGACGGGTTAAAGTGTACTTTAGAGAATTTAGGTGACGTTAAGATGAACGTCCACTGCAGTCTAGAATTGGCCAGTGATTTTATTGGAGCAGATATTAGAAAGGAGTCTGTTCCGAAGCCTGAGGTAGAGGGTACAGAGAAAATTGGAACTTAAAGCCGAGCTTTTTGCCTTTGTCCGGATAATGAGGGGCCAATACAGAACGGAATAGACCGAAATAGCAAAAAAATGTAGACGGTTATTTGGTGACCATTGCTGTCGGAGGAGATTGCGAGGAAAGACCAGATTCATTTTTATTCTGCGGAGCCAAAGTGGATCAAAGTGGATCAAGCTTGAGGACAGTAGATAGCCTTTGTATCAAATTCTGTAGACCAGCCAGTTACTCAAAGGAGATCCCGTCAGTTGGATATGCGGAAGTATATGAAGGGGCAATACTTTATGAAAGGCCCCATGCCAATCTTGCAGGTAAACACATAGCGCCACTGAAGGTGGAATAAGGAAAACAGGAAAGACACTGTCCTTGGCTGAGTGAATGAGAGCATGTCCAGAGAAGTTTTGCAAGTAAGAGTAGATAAAACCAAAGTAGCAAATGGCAGTTTTAAAACTTACTTCCGAGTCATTAAATGAAAAGACCCAGCTAGTGGTTTAAACCAATAATTTACAACTTCATAGTTCTCTGTGGAGATTTATAACCCACTCGACCCACAGCCTATCCAGGGCAGCAAAGCAAGGGGAGATCTGGCCAGTAGCGCTAACAAGATCTGCTGGCTTGATGGAGTAAGCGATCACTGTGTAACTAAAAAAGGGCTTGCCTTGGGTGATGGCATTTAATGCATTATTACTAGGCACGGTAGATGACAAGAGTTCAGCTACGCCCCATGAATTACTTTGTTGCAACTCTTCTTTTGGGCGTGTATCTATTTACATTAGCGGATTGTTTCCTCTGGGACGGAAAGGAAAACAACCGGGATAAAGATGGGCCGATCTTGCTAAAGTAGGGGCATTTGGTAATGCGTTGTTAATATGGGATGCGGTTGAAAGCATTGATAATGCCAGGTTAAACGGCAGAACCTCACTTCCATGCTCGGTGAAGTTTGCAAGGGAATTCATAAAGTCATATCGGCGAGTGGTGCAAGAGTGAGAATGCCCTTGCTGCTTGGCAATCAGATTTTTGCTTGATAGTCTATTTCAGAATCAGTTACAATCCTTTTCGGTGGCGATCAAGCGGATAAGGTTGTGGCTTTTGATTTGTAGGTAGCGGTTCGAATCCTCCTACCGCTGGTTAAGTTTCCCACTTGGCAGATCTCTGCTGGCCGCAACATCTTTCCTGAAAAATGATGTACATTGTCATTTCATTAAAGAATGAAGTAAAAAAAGATGTAGTGGACATTTGGTCTCTCGTAGAGAAATTGGATACCATAAAAAAGAATCCTTCTTACGCATTGAAAATATAGATAAGTCATGCCGATTGGAAGGAAACAAATTAGAACTCATAGATACTTGAAAATCTGGGAACCAGTGATGGTTGGTACCTGCTTCTACATGGAATAGTCAACAGGGAAGATCGTACGGGGCTTGACGTCTAGATGATTTTTAATGGAACAGAAGGTTAGATACTCTCATCATGAAAAGATGCTTTTTAGGAAAAATTATTGACCGACCTCAAGAAAGTTGATAAAAGAGAAGTCAATACGCCCGTGGTACTGAGTAATAACTGCTTAAAATTTTCATCGATGTCATGAGAGGTGAGAAAGGTATCATCGGGCGGTGAAATGTAAAGGATGGATAATGGTTTGATGACACTTCTGTTCCTACAAAGCTTCGAATTTATAAGCCTTTGATTAGATGTCTCATTGGTTTGTCATCACCATTTTGCTTTTAAGAATTCATAAGGCTATTAAAGGTATCATAATTGTTGTTTAAGCTGACTAGCTGCAAAATCGCTCCATAGACGGTAACGTGTTCGCAGGCGACAATGCTATGTAAGCACACGAAATACCTTGAATTCCTTGTTCGTGGGACCTTGAGTAAAAGAAAAAACCCGTGAGGCCCGTCCGGTTAGCTTCAAATTAAACGAAATTTGCTCCTGAATGAGATTTTGCCGTAAAAATTCATTCCAATACATGCTGTAAACAATTGAAGGCAGCGGATTTCACTTCAGAATAGTTTATCGGGTTGCTACTTTAGTCCGGGAGGATTTGTAAGCATGAGAAGGGCATTGCCAAAAATAACTTTCTGCTGGATTTCTGGGAGCTTTGGATAACCTGGATCGTTAAATTAAAGACACCATGAGTAAATGTAAAGTAGAAGATATTATTATTCGGGTTGGTCAAATCTTCCATTCCTTCTTCCAGATGACTTATATAGTTTGATCAGGTCTCCTGGGTAAGCTTTGGGTGAGTTACGGTTACAAGTGCATTCATCGGGGCAGACAGAAGTGACACATAGCATTGGAATGCTTGAATTATTAGGGATTTATTCAGGCCCATCCATATTTGAACGATTGAATACACAACCGGCGTATACGGACATTATGAAGTGCATATTATTAGCCAGAGGAAATCCTTCAAAGAATCCAGATTTGGGTGTCCGGGGGCAAAATCTTTAAAATTTCCTTAACGCATGTCGGATATCCGCAGCCGCACCTAGGAAACCTGGTTGTATTAAAGATTTTGCACACACCTCTAGAAATATCACTCACTGAAACATGAATCAGTGATAAGGATAAGGTTGAAGGTGGACACCGGGTATAAATACCCAGATGAGAGAGCTTGAACAAGAAGGACTTGTATCCAATTGGGGCAAACGTTAAGCTGACTTCCTTGGCTGAAGTGAGAGACATAACAGAGAGACAGTCTGGGCAAAATGCCGGTTTGAATACATGAGGTTGAATTACGTGTCGAAATTGACGATGGGAGACAGGCAACATTGCTGGCGATGAGAGCTGTGACGGTGGTAACAGGGTTCAGGATGGACCCTGATTGCTTATGTCTAGGCAAAATTCCTGCTGGGATCCACTCTGCGGGTGCACGAGGTAGGATCATTAGAACTAGTGAGTAACACTGGCTTAAGGGCCATAAAGTAGAATCAGCATGACCGGAAATTGCCTAAGCAACTCAAGGTTGCCTGTGCCGGAGCAACTTTTGGAGAGGTGGGAGTAACTAGCCGATGAACCGTTAAATGTGGGAACAAATGAGAACTGCTGGGCTTCTGACCGTTTCACCTTTAGTTTGCGTTTTCAAGACGTGTCCGGAGGCAGACGGTGATTCCATGCGTCGAGTCATGAAGCAGTTATTATAACCCCCATTTCTGGGCAGGGTGAATGTGAAAAGAGTGTCCAGAAAAATCTTCATTTCCCTGAAGAGAAAAGTGTTTTTATTGATAGAAAACCTGAGAAATCTCAAATATAAGTTTGTAAAATTATGAAAACGATAGATTCAAGGATGTACGACGAATGAAGGGGCGCTGTCGTCTCCAAAGTAAACGGGGTTTCGGAAGGGATGTTTCCAATAAATTTTACCAGTCCCGGTACGCGATGTCGGTCCAGTGAGATGAACCATTTCCAGTTATGGAACGTCATATTCGATGAAAACTTTCATATATGTGCACATACATGCTCACTGACACCTCATTTTGCACGCTCCTGTTTCGCTAACATTACCGTAAAAATATGTGCGGAGTCATTCCTGTCCATGACGATCCAATCGTGTGTGAATTCTAGCGGTTCACTCAGTATTCACGCAGATAATGCGCCAAACAAAGCCATGTAATAACTCTATGCTGTCCTATGCAGGATTGCCGAAAATCTAAGCCGTCACATCCATCGGCAAAGTGACTCACCAGATATTTTAGACAACAAGTGAGAGTTGTATATTATTGATTTTGCAGTATATCACGATAAATTTTCCCCTTTGCGTCGGTCAGTTTTCTACACTCTCAAAGGTTTTTATAATTTTCGGCGGACGAGTAAAAAATTCGTTGAGGAAAATGAGGCTTAAACGTAAAGATCTGTTAGTTGCAATGGATTGTCATTATAGTGCTTGCTGCCAAAAGCCGTGTTTGATAGACGTCTCTAAAATTATAAAGAATAGTAGGCCTTTGGTACCTGGAATTCCTGCAAAAACTATCAGCATGTTAGATTCCTTTATTCGCATTTCGTAGAAAAGTCCCAAAATATACCGAAGCACTGTGCCAAGTGCAGTTTTTGGATCTCCTGGAGCTGAATTTTGGGGGCTTTTGAAGAATTCTTGGCAGCGGTTCTCCCTCGAATTGAAGAACCTGTATTGGTTGGTCGGTGCCTAAATTTATAACCGTCCACCGGCCCCGTCAGGATTTTGCAGTGTGTTGTGCTTACTTTAGTATGTAGTACGCCGAGTCAGTGCTCCTCCAGGGCAGCATAAACGTTTGAGTATGCGAGATAAGAACGAAGAACCATGGGTGTCTCATTACTCAGCAAATAAGAAGGTCAAAAAAACAAACTCACATTATGGTAATGCAAGGTCAAGCGGTACAAGTTGCTTTCAGTTAAGTTGGCCCCAGAGCGGCCAGGTCACGTTGGACCACTGAACCCGTGGGTCAAACCTAAGCTGTTCAGCATGCTACTGTTTTGCGCATAGGAATACAGTTCATAATTTTTGAGGCTAAACCAGATAGCCCCATATGACTGCGAAAACACAGGTTCGTGATGCAGAAGCTTTGCCCCCCCCCAGGTTCATGTCATTCCCCGACAAAGCATCCGGAATCCTATTCGGAAAAAAGAAAAAGGTAAATATGTTGAATTCCAAAAAGCTTCTTATTCTTCCAACCGGCGGTCTTTAGCCGGATTTTAACACCTATTACCTTAAAGTGGATCTGATTTTCCGTTTGCTTGCTCCTAACTGCTGTGACCACTTGTGCGTCAACCTTACTTGGTTTCGTAGGACTGCAATAGAGACGTCAGTACCATTTCACAGAGAGGAAGAAAAGATAGTCGGAAGCGGTAGAAGCTTGAGTATACTTTGACAGGACCTCAAGAGTGGGGTTTGAGTAAGCCACACTGAAATGGCTGCTGCGCTGGGCGGTCAGTGTTCGGTTAAAGAACCGATCAGCGGGAAATCATCCGGGTTCCATCGCAGGATAAGATCGCGACGTTTGGATGCGAAGGTTTCCGGTTCAAGTGTTCCCACCGCCGCTCAAATTCCGCACTTTACAGCTCTCTGTCGGCTCCGGCCTCCTTTCTGAGAGCTGATGTGCACTGTTATTTTTGATAATAAAAGAAGATTAAAAGACTGCTTTGAGACAAGCTTGCCAAGAGGAACGTTCTTTGGTGCGTTTCTAATGGAGTATACGACCAACCAACGTTTCCGTTTAGGACCCGACGAGGTACACTCCACAAAAGCGGAGCTACGCATTTGGGTTCCATAGAGGTTGTTACTAGAGTCGTTGTTGTTCCCGATGCTCATAAACGACGGTGGAGCCAAATTCTCCATGTCATTACTCGCGAACGATCTCGGGTTAACAGATGGTCTAGCCTCCAATGATAAACAAATATATCCAGACAACCCTTACAGGTGAATTATTATGTGGAGACTTCCCCCTGACAACGTTCTGGGCTTGTCTTAGCGCCGAGGCAACTGAGTCGGACGAACGCCTGAGAGTTAGCAAAGCAACGGAAGCAAGATATCCGGGTCTAACCAACCATGAGTGCTCCATTTCTTTGATTCCCTATGAATCCGCCGCTAACAAAACGGAAATAATAATAGCAATAATAATAATAATAGTATTAATGCATATTTCTCGATTAGCAATATGCATGCGCAAGGCAAGATCAAGTTTTGCATATTTGATGCAGAGGAAATACGGACAATATAAATCGAAAAGAGAGGGGGTGAGAGCGACCATTGATAATTCAGAAGGCTTGTTTGTTTTTGTATATTTCTCGACGTATGACAGCCTTGCGCAAGGTAAGATCAAAATTGGGCCAAGAAGGCACAGTGCAGACACGGAAAACGGAAACCATACACACAATGCAATGTGGTTTTGCTCAGAAGATCATTAAATGCAATGTGATTTCCCGAGCACCGGGCTTTAAATCAAAGCTAGATAATGGTTCGCAAAGATTTTTCTCTGGCTGACTACCAGTCCAGCACTGCGAGTGATACCATGTTTGAATGCAGCAAGGTGTGTACCGCGGGGGCATAATATGGCTAAGGGGCAACGGCCGTCGCCGCCCGTTGGCCGGGACACTCGATGATCAAGAGAGTTACATGGTGGAGATGAGTATCAATATGGATGTCAAAACGGAATGGAAATGAGCGAAAACCAGACTGGATATAAAAAGGCAGCATAAAACTCGAATTGTGAAAGCACAGTCCGTTAAGCAAGGAAAACGGCGGCAATCCATGGGAATTGTGCGATCTTAATAATAATAAATGAGGTTTGTCTTGGGCATTTTTGAGTCCATAAATTTCAGCTTGGTCCAGAGATGAAGGTGGCATTGGAAAAGAAGAAGGAGAACCGGAGTCAAATGAGTCGACGTCTCGTGAACTCGTGTGAAGGACTGTTATCAGGAGCATCGGTATATTGCCAAATTCCGCGGACCCAAATAGAGGTTGATGAAAAATGACGGTACTCAGCTGTTTACGGATGTCAATGTGCATTGTGAACGTCGGTTTATATCATATGCCGATAGAAATACTGTCCATTCGTGAGTCTGTGTTGTATCGATTTGGCAGAAGAATTTTGGGAAGGAGCAAGAGGAACCCAGTAGAAAGTGGTGCACGTGAGCTTATGGGCTACAGTGCAGTTTACCACAGCAAAGCTAATAAGTGGAGCTGACCGAGTGCTAGTCACCCAACCTGGAAAACACCGTTTGAGGGTGAACGCAGGAGGTGCAATCCGCCAACCTAGTTGCACCCGCACACCGCTGCAGCCAAGCCGCCCGCCCGATGTGCGCCGGCCAAGGCGGTGGAAATGACCGCGCCCCAAAAGAGCATTGTACCAGGTGAGAAGGCCGGATGATTAAAAGTATCCATTGTACCGTAGCGTCATAACAGGCAATGTTCTGGCTGCGTAAACGCCACGCAGTCCAAGCGCACTCCCCGAAGCTAAAACAGATCATATAAAACTAGCGAATGCCCAGGGGATATTCATGAAGATCATCATAGGGTTACTTGGCAGGCCGTATGAAAGCCTGCGTCCAAACACCAGGGAGTCCAGTTGGGTTACATTTAAGCATGTATTTGCCGAAGTGTATCAGGGTCCCGGGCTCAACTCTGACGGTTTCCCAGCAACTTGGCCCGAAACGGGCACACTCTGAGGCTAAAGATCACGATAAGGGGGACGTCATTGAAATTTTTTCCGCATGAAACGACACATGGATAAAGCTGCCGAATTAGGTAGTCTTAACCACCCATCGTGGATCTGTTTGTGATTGGTTTGGACAAGCCCTGGCTATCCCACCCCCTGCGATAGTGAGGCTCCCCGATTTTTTGAAAATACCTTTGATACTTCAGTTATCATCGGCCATTCTAAAAAGTCTTCCATTATCCGAAATAGGCATATGTGTTACAGGCTTCCGCCTGGGTAAATGGATTTATCGAGTATTTCTGTTGCATCTTTTTAGTTTTATGGTGTCCAGATCAATAGGTCTTTACTATGCCCCAAAGTGACCATCGGAACTTGAAAAGCCGACTTCCTGGTAAGTAGGAACTCGGTATTCGAAGCACCATAGGATATTACGGCCCGACCCAGCAGGAAAGGGAAATCTCGTCAGCAAAGCCGCGGTTCCTATTATATGATGGAGGCTTAGCGTCAGCTTTCGGAATGACAACATACATTAGGATTTATTGGCCAAAACAGGAGAGCATTGCGCACTCTTACGGACAAAATGTAACATTTCAACTGTTACTCTCGTATAATACAATGGTATTCGAAGATATGTTTATTCCTATATGTCCAGAGCACTGTAGTTTTGAGTGGAAAAGACAAGGCTAAATTCAGGAGTAGGAAAGCAAGGCGGGAGATGACAGGCGGTGTTATTGCGGCTTAAGTCTTGCAGTTTGAACCTGAAGGTGGTGGGTTCAAATGCCCCCCCAACGCAGGTCCAATTCCCCACTCTGTTGGCCGCGGCACCCCACCTGATGTTCTTCGTTACTTCATTACCAATAAAAGCAAAAAAATAAAAGATATAAAAGCAAGGAAGTGCAAAAGTTGGCAGCAGGTTTGTCGAAAGAATCGGCACCCATCCCGTGTCTAAGCCGTTCTTAAGCTGTACCATGTTGAAGGGCTTCATGACAGACCGTTGGCGTTTGCTCCAATCGTCGAACATTCTTCACGAAAAACAGTACGCTCATGCGTTCCTAATGGCCAGCAGGTTTCAGCTTCAAAGCATGTTTTCCCCGTGGTATGGTTGTCTTCCAGTGTAAACAGGTGGAGAGCGGTCGCTGAGATCATCGTCTGAGACCTGACCGTTTGTAATAAGTCTTTTCGTAACCGGCCTCTTCTGAAAGAATGCATTTTCGCTCTTTGAATTCGTTCTCTTGCAATGAAGATTGCAGGCCGGCTGCGAAGCCCGCGTCACTTGCAAGTTTCAATATCCGACAGAGAACCATCTTAGGGAGTCAAGCGCCGGAATGTTTTGGTTGAAGTGCCTTAGAGCGAATTTCCAGGTGTGAGAGTTTGAAATTTTTGCTTTTCGTCGCGCGGAAGTTTACGGCCTGTGCTAGTAAGTTGTATATATATATATATGTATATATTTATGTCTATAAAAAAGAAAACCCAAATTCCTCAGTCACCGTCCGTGTATTTTGAATTGTACTATGCGCCCTAGTAACTTCTTTCTCTGAGCTGCCTGTAAGATTGATCGCTTCTTAATCTGCAGCGGGCAGCTAGGCCAGACTGCCTTCCGTCTTTTTTCTCTGTTCCAGGCCTTATAGTCTTGTTTGGATAGAAACAATTCGCCAATGCTCTGGCGATAATCCGATCCTGGAAAGACGACTTCTTCACACGAGTCCACCAGACATTGACCCATTTGACTCCGGTTCTTCTTCTTTTCCAACGCCACCTTCATCTCTACACCAAGCTGAATTTATGAACTCAAAATCGCTCGAAACAAAACTCATGTATTAGTATTACGATGGCAAAATACCCATCCATTGTCGCCGCTCTCCTTGCTTAATCGGTCTATGCCTTCTGATTTTTTGAGTTTTATACTGCCTTTTTGATATCCAGTCTAGTTTTCGCTCATCTCCATTCCGTAATCGCATCCATACTGATACTCATCTCCACCCTATAACTCTCTTGACTATCGAGTACCCCGGCCAACAGGCGGCGACAGCCATTGCCCTCCAGCCATATTTTGCGCCCGCGATACGCACCTTTGTTGCATTCAAACAATATAACTCGCAGTGTAGGACTGGAATGCAACCACAGAAAAATCTTTGCGAACCATTACCTAGCTTTGAATTAAAGCTCCCTGCTCGAAAAACCATTGCCTGTTATGATCCTGTGAGCGAAACCACATTGCATTGTATGTTTGTTTTCCGTTTTCCATGTCTTCATTGTGCCTTCCTGGCCTAATTTTGATTTTATCTTTCGCGTGACTCTCGTATGTCGAGAGATATACAAACAAACAGGCCTCCCAAATCTCTAGAGGTCGCTTTCACCCCCTGTCACCTCGATTCATATTGTCCGTATTTCCTGTTCATCATCCATGTAAAAAATTGATCTTGCCTTGCGCATGCATCTCGCAAACCGAGAAATATACATTATATATATAGTGCTTTTGCTCGATATAAGTTGCCAATCGCGCAATTTATCTCTTTAATTTAATTCTTGGGTTCCGCACATAAATCTTCCAAACTCAAAATCTCAGTTTTGCATTATCATAATCCGCTGCTGATGTGCGTGAGGCAGAAACCGACTGCAACATCATTAAAGCAGCAGCCATTGTGAAAATTCCCTGTTCTTTTTCTTGGGCCAGATATTAGATTGCGCGGATAGAAGCAGTTCTACCATTCATCATATCCATTAACGGTTTGCAATACACTCCCGTGCGATCTGGAGCCTACCCGCTCGGGTAGCAGAGTTGGTATCAGATCTAATTTACGAATCAGAAGTTGGAACATTTGACGAGATTCTCAAAACCAACATAATGAAGCTCACTTGATCGTTCGATGAACAACGCTTCGGTGCGTCATTTAAAAATGCATGAATCGGAGGTTCGAAACCGTCTGCTCCCCGTGGTTAAACAAAAGAAATTTTGGAGTAAGACATTATAAAAGAATCCTGTTATTAAACTTGTGGATACAGAAAGTTATTTTTACGGTAAGGAGTGTATCGATATTCTTTAAGAATTAATCCCCAAAGCGGAACTATGTAAAGATTTCCACAGTATGTTTGAAACTAAATCCTATCACCAAATTACATTTTGGTGGCCTTCACAACTCCCGTGGAAACCATCCCAAAAGGTAACAAGCAAATCGACTGCCTAGCACCTCAGGTAAATAGCGTGCTCAAATACATATGTAAAATTGTTTGCTGTCGCACTCGAGTTCACGCAGGAAGATCTATTCTGCAGCATAAAGATTTCCGATTTCGGCCTTACCAGCACTTGAATACAGAGACCCAAAGGTGTCAGTCTCTGCATATTATCCATGCGGAAATCCCGAAATCCTGCCATTATCGTCCATCGCTGCCACTGGCTCTGAACTCCTTTGTCTATTCCAAGCTTTTACTCGGTCTAGTTCACCAAAGTTTCTAATAGTAAAGGGTACCTGGATGAGTGTAGATTCTGTTCCTTTCGTCCAAAACCATCTGCGTCCCACAACCCTCACAGGCAAGCCACGAACAATTCTTATCATAAGTTATCAGATCAAAAACATTTCGTCTGACCTGGATTAAGGGCAGGTTGCCGGCGGTTGCCAAGGTTGTGCACTCCATTTTGGGATGGACTTTCTTTCATTTCCCGGCATTTTATTTGATGCTGAACACCGCCATTATCGGCAGCAGTGAGCCACTGCAAGCATAGCGCATTCATCTTGGCATTTCTTTAGCTGGAATTACTATCATGAAATTTTGATTGCCACCATATTCCACCTTGGTGAAATTTCCCTAAAAGATTGCAATCAACTTATACAAGCGATTTAATTTAGACCACTACCAATGTTTTGAAGACATTGTGTACTCTAACGTGCCAACGCAGCTAAGTAGCTATTAACTTCGTGCGGTGATCCATTGCCGAGTGACTACTGGGAAATAGTTTGGAACACAATCATTGGCGGAGGTGCATCTTGCGGTACCTGTTGCCAAAATAATACATATCACTTTCTTTCTCTGGTAGAGTACAAACAACGCGAGGTTTTCCCATTGTCATTAGAGTCTATCGACTTCAAATGCTCATTCAGAATTTGGAATCCACAAGGTTGTCCTCACATTTTCAGAAAACAATTTAGTCCAGCTGCTTTCCCTTCAAATACTCACTTATTCTGGATTAGCCTTTACCCGAAACAGGCCCTATTAAGAGCTCTTCACCATCCAACACCTTTTAAATTGCTCTCTCATCACTTTATGGGGGGTTCTCAAAGTTTATCGCCATGAATTGCTGGACCGATCGCTCAGGTCCGGCTTGGGCTGAGGGTAACATCAAGATTAATTCTCAGTCCTTGTTTCCGACATACGGAGCACTAATTATTCCCTTCTCCATATGGAGAACAACCGATAAATATTATTCGCGCTTTTCATTTCCCCACACACAATGAACGTCTTCTATAAAAGTTGTTATCCCAGTGTATTCGTGATTAGCTCCCGGACTTCCATGTGGTACAAGCTACGCTTGCATATTTTGACGTGCGCAATAGTAACGTCGAGTCATGCTGCTTTCCCACCTTCTTTTATTCTGCTATGATCGAAGCCTTCAAATCGGATTTTATACCTCAAAAATCATCCCATTCAATTGTCCTTCGTCACCCCCTTACCTTAGTCGGTTGCACTGCGATGATATTTCCCGCTTTTGAGCCAATTTTGAACACGTCTGAAGAAAACCACATCTGTATTTCTGCAATTTCCCTTCCACCTTTACCCTGCCACCTTATCAACCTGGGAAGATCTTCCACAGATAATCGTTCTTAGTCCTATAAATTTCGTCAGTTATGCACATATGCCTGATGCTTTTAATGAGATACCAGCTGCATCGATACCTTTTCTGTTTTCTCTTAGCCTGAATTTAACCATTATCCCTTTTTTCTCATTCCTGCCCGTTTCATCTATATGAGCTTCAACCCCATTGTCCCCTTGCAGGCAAATGGAAATATAAAATACCAATCCGCTCGCCTTAAACATCTAAATTTGCCTTATCTCTTCAGTTGCACCTCTCATTTCTCAGTCAATTCAGAATTCGACCAGCTAGATCGTGCTCTATCAGCCCATTATAATCGAAGAATTCCTCAAAACTCGTTGCAACACTTCTAACGTTCACTGTAGCAATAACAAATACGATAATTCACTAGGGTGTCTGCGATCTGCTTGAAGGGCGGAAAACGCTGGGTGTCAACGCCTTCCACTGACGGCAAGCTTCCCAGGCTATCCCTCCTCTCCCTCTTTCTCTTCCTTTTCGTTCGTTCGCTTTGAATTTCGCGCTAACTCCCTTCTCAAAATTCCACATTGATGTGGTCATCGCGAAGGCAGTTTTTGTTAATACGAACACCACTAAAATGACTCCTGTTTCAGCGCCTAGACCTTGTTAACGAGGCTTTAGCGCTCAAATACGCCACAAATTATCCTTTATAACGAATTACGCATCATTTGCAGCCCCATCGCAAACCCTGCACCAACTTGCTCACGCTAGTCATTATGCCTGATTTGCAAACCGGTGCACTGCAGTACAGGGTCAAATGTTTCAAAAAAATCGAAATGAAAATACTTGATTTTCCATCCAAAATTTGGCGGTCAGTTGAAGGTGGAAGGTGGGTTCAAGGCACTTTAGACTGGACCTAAGAAAGGAGGCCGGGATGTGATATGGCATGAAATTTGACGCACCAGGCTTGGACGTAAAATCATTATGATAAAGGTATTTCTTCCGCATCTGATTGCTATTTTGCCACGCAAGAGAATCACACGTGATGTTCGGAGGTCATAACAATCGAGCCTATAACAGCAGTCGTTGCGTGATTTCTCTTGTGACCGTTTGATAACCGTGGCTGGCGCTTCCAGGTTCTGTGGGTTCCGCCGTCGTTGATAAACTGCCGACCGCAGTGAGTATTAGGAATACACTGGCGTGGTATTTGAATGTTTTGATTTGAACGCCGCGGGAAGGAACATTAACTCAAGTTGTATGCGGCAACTGGGTGAGGCTCTATACAGCCAGACCAAGGGGGCATCTGGCTAGACTGTGCTGTGCCGTGCACGTCCGGCAGTCTGTTTATTGCGCGACCAGGAATTGACTTGAAGAGAACCAGTCGTGCACCCACTAAGGGACTTCACGATGTGTTGGTTTTCTTGAGGGTTGTAGTGGACAGTTCAAACCCAAAACTTCCAGGTCAACAGTTACTAATTTAGTTTTTCTGTGATTTGTTGCAAGCCATGCGGCTTGTTAATACTTACTTGGCGGGCAGAGCAACACACATTTTATTCACTGATCTTATTAAAACGGAGAGAGAAATTGGGACTCCACGCAACCAAAACGGATTGATGTGCAGTTATGTGCAAAGTTCCACTTTGTTTTGTAAGAAAGTATGGTCCAGAAGTCGTTTCGTGAATTTTCATTGGATATTCCCAATATAGAGTATTTTGCTCGACCGCATCTTGGAACATGCAATGGAACAGTAGTGCAGGATAAGTCTTACGTGTGTTTTATACACTAACAAGTTGCTTTTCAAGTTTCCAAAATTCTCATGCACCAACCCAATTAGTCCCCAAGCTTTTGCTACTTGAATCAGGGTGTGTTCTGAGAAGTTGAATGTGCCGGAGCAAAGTAAACCCAGGTCTCTGACAGTGTGAAGGCAAGGAATGACTTCTTCGTTGGTTTCAAAGATTCCTGTGGAAATGTGGCATTTGATTGCAAGTGTGATGCTCTGTGGGCCGAGAATTTCATTGACCAAGCTGCGCACCATGAATCAAGCGACAGTAAATCATTGGTTGCATC
>LUCM01002917.1:0-34625 GCA_008360955.1 Fasciolopsis buskii | reverse complement strand
ATTAATGATGATGATGAATGATGATGATGATGGATGATGATGATGACTGATGATGAATGATATTCTGATCATCATCATCATCATCATCATCTTCATCAGGCCGACACCAGAAATTCTCCATTCCAGCGTTGGCTTCCAGAACCTTGGATTTACGCCTATTTTCTTTCACTCGCGATCTACCAGCCTTCGACACGTAGGTGCTGATTTAGTCGAGGTGGTCTATATTCGTGAGTTCCTCTCCGCTCAGCGCCAAGTTCGGCACTGCTCTCATCCAGGCCTGTAACTGTACTTTGCACTTCGAATGTAGAAACCACACGCCGAACCCTCCATTTCCTAGTTCGACTCCAATATCCCGGAGACCTTCTAAAACATTTTCCATCACCTCGCGCATGACGAAGTTGAACAGGAATATAGAGATGGGACACCCTCGTCGAACGCAGCTAGTCGTTTTGAATGAACTTGATAAATCGCCGTATACCCTCACGCGACGTTAGGTATGCAAGTACAATGCTGGCAACAGATTTATGTACATCGTTGGCATACACTTACGGTGGAGAGCACTGAGTAGTGATGGTCGATCCACGGAGTCGAACGTGTCTATCAAGCCGAGAAAGACTACGATCGTAGCGCGGCGGTGCGTGTGGCTTTCTGGCAATTCAGATGTGTTGGTAATTTGGAAATTATATCTCTTAGTTGAGCTACGTTGCGTGGAGAATATCTGTTGTCACATACACTGTTCACAGTGCGTCCATTCTTCAGAATAAGGTATTATATGGAACATAAGACTACGGAGAAAAATGATCAGTTTCTTGCAGATTTTGGATATGAATCTTCATTACAGAGCAGATTTAATGTATGTACATAGTACCAAAACTAACTCACCTAAGTGTTCGACTCCCGCGCCAACTTCCTTCGCACCTATGCGTGCTATGATTAAGGGAATCATAGGGAAACGAGAGATAAGCAATCCCTTGGTACGATAACACCGTTGGGGGGAGTATCAAGGGTCCGGAAACGAGACCAAATGGACCGCCTGTCTGCAGGTAACGCTAAGAACTTTTTGCCCAATTCACATGACAAGAAGCATGATAGAATGTGTGCATCCAATAATGACATTTTTGTGTTGGTGTATATATCTTGCACAAATGGAAGCAATAAACACATATCTTCCTTTCCAAAAGCGGCTTTAAGCACATTTTTCAAGTTCAAAGCATTTTCGCATGTACTTTGTTCGTATAACATATTTCATATGAAAAATATACGCATTTCAGTCTATCTATTTACCACGTTTAACATTCTCTCGCGGATAAGACTGGTTCACGGGTGATTAGACTATCCCAAGCGTATGAATGTGCACGACTAATTTACCTTGCAAATCGTAGAACGTAGTCATTTTCTACCTACGCCATTGGCGAAGGCAAAAACAGTCGGGTGTTGTATGAAATGGATTTGCATGGGTAAAATCAGCTCATCTGACCACTCAGAGGCGGATTGCCGGTTCGTTTCCTGCTTGTAGGTCGCTAACTTACCGATTCTGTAAACTACAATATTTATCCTGTTCCAACTCAGTACATGCCTTCAAACCCAACGAGGAGGACTTGAGCGCTTCATTGATTGTACTTCTCTCCTTTTCAAAAATATCCCGGAAACTTAACAAATTCCTGTCTGTGATAAGCTGTTATTTTGGTGAAGCACAAACAGAAATCCCACGCGCTATCAGCCATGCCTATTGACACTTGACTGTTCACGTGTCTGACCCAAGAATAAGTTTGGAGGATGAGTAAAGCAAACGCGCATAAATAATTCATGTTGAACTTTCACCGGACACTTGAGTCATAAAAACCAGGATGATAGTTATTTGAATCGCCGTCGACCCAATCAGGCAAAACCTGATATTCCGGATCAAATTATGTCGATACCCAGGAGTCCAACAAGTGTGAAAATGAATCTTCGATATCCACAGAATGCATAATGCTGACTGTGTTCGAGCACTGAGCTCCTGATTTCCGTCTTTGGATAAACTGTCTGAACCAATCCGGATGATCTCGAACTCTTGAAGTATTTCTCATGATCGAAGCATATGCCCAATGGCTCCCCGATATGAATTATCTTTTTTTTCTGTGTATTATCTTTCATGGCTTTTCTTAATCGATCGCCTATTGGTACAGTTCGTATAGCTAACTAGCCAAGGGCACGTAAATCGATAAACACCTACATATGTGAATGCGACGCATAAGGGTTGTCCAGTATTGAGTACGCGATTAGGAAGTTAATTAACCGAATTCGGTATTGGTAACTGGCCAACAATGCACAAGACTGGCGGGAGAGCAATAGTTGTGAGGCCTCTCGAAAGTAGTTTGACCATATGTCGTCTAGTAGGAAGAGAATAACAAATAATTCACTTTTTTCACTCACACCTACACATGCACACATTGAAGAAGAAAGCGCCTTCTCGGCTGAGTAGCGCAAATTCAGCTTGTTTGACAGTTCGTTTGGACGGGAGGTATTGTGCAGTCGGTTAGGCCCACTATCTGTCTTTTGAATTTTAAGTGAACCGGTTGTGATTTCAAATGAAGTTCTCGTGAATTTGTCGAATCGGTTGTTAGGTCAAATGAAATTCTCAACCTAGATATAATCTAAACAAAAATACGCGGACATCCTAAACAAACCAATTTTCACCCTGACTACAGACATGGAAATTGGAACGGTTAAAAAATAAGTTAAATCCAGCACGATCGTTCCATTGTAGTTTACCCCGAATTGATTCTTTCGTATGAAGAATTGACTTGTAATGCAAGTGGAGGTTGAGAAAACTGTTCCGGAATAGAGAAAAACATGACAGCTCAGCCTCTGGCTTTTTTCTCTTATCAAGACTAAGTCCCATGGAGAAACAGTAGTCAGGACTCGAGGGAGAAATTCAAACGATTTTTCTGGTACTTCTTCAAGTAATATCAATGAAAAACATTTTATGAGTGTAATTATTAATTACTTGCGAGTAGCGTGTGAGAATGATAATGCTTTTGCTTTGGTTGAACGCACATCGGGCATGACTTGGTGGGAGGCATTCGACCGAAGTTACCGAACAGTAACCGTATCTCCCTTCGAAGCTGTCAGACATTGCTGACTGTTACTGAGGACGATAATATGAACAAGCTTGGCCTGGAATTTCAGATCAGTCCGTAGGGATACGCAATGTAAGGGTAAAATACACGACTCAAATGCGAAAGGACCCGGTTTCAAGTCGTGAGTAGGATGATGGATATGTACCAATGATGAGCTCAAATCGGAGCGAAACTCGGGTCAGATGCATCCTCGAATGCAGCGGTGATCGAAAGCCCTGGGATTTGTGGTTTCAGATTGGAGTACAATGGGTAGGTAGTCAAAGCAAAAGTAGCACTCTGTCACGTTGTCAGAAGACTAAATCATCGAACTAATTTCCACTTTATATAAGATGCTACATGAGCAGTAGATGCATAGTTGCGGAAGAACCAACAGCTGGCATTTAAAGACGACTGTCAGATACTTGCGTGAACATGGAGAGTGAAAGGAATCGAGAGCAGCTTGACATACCAAGAACCACAAAATTTAGACACACTGCCAATGCGATTGTACTAAATTCGCAGGCTGTTTCATTTTGCTCTCAAGGAAGATATTTTTTCCTACCAAAAAGTGTGTTGCCAAGCTGTTTGTTCTCGGGGAAAAAGTCGATGTGATGACTCGACTTTCCGGTCCATGATGTCTACAAATGAGACTGAAAATAGAATTGATCGGCGCTGATGTATGAAAATGACACGAGGGAAAAACCGATTCAGGATTGAGTTGAAAATAATGGTGGTATAAGGTGGATAACTAGATTAAGAATGAGAATAAACTTTTCCATTGGTTTATTAATAAATTACTAAAAGACGATGTCGTCTAATTATTTGGTTCCAAGGGTGCGAAAATTATCACTGTGGAACCACTAGAAAATCCACACGCACAAAACGATGAAGCATCAGTACAGACTCCGTCTTTACATAACTGCGGAAAGAAATAACACAGGCCATTTAGATATCACTTCAAAATGTAAGAACGAAATCCTCAAAACAACGTTGAAGAGCAATTGCTGTGAAAACTAAACGAACGTGAACAGCAAGTTAACAACTTCAATTCATCCAATTCAGAGAAAGAATGACATTTGTGAACAAGTTTGCATCATTGTTTAAAAAGGATTGCAACGACTTCCGATATATGTAGTAGGCAGAAGGTTAGTTTAAATTTGCCAGTTGACATGACAGGACATTTTCTCACGGACTAATAGCCTTGAAGTAAAGCCCGCGGTCGTAATTCAACAACGATAGCTCAGTGGTGGGACACCGGCGCGCTAGACGGAAGGTGGTAGGTTCGACCCCAGTTCGTGGAATCAGTCTAGGATGCGTATCGCGCAAGTGGAACTTGTGCATTTCCCTTAAGTTGATTCTGGAGGCCTCAAACACCAGTTGTGACGGGCCCAATTTGACGATTCTTGATTACGTTGTTTCCTGAGGTTTACTATGATGCCGTTAGAAAGACCTCACTTTCAGCATTCGGATGATGTCATAATGGTTTCTGTGAAATATTTCTTGTCAGAATTATGACGTCAGAAGGTGGGTTTGTGCAGACACATTGCCACTTTCTGTCTGAAGAGGATGTGTCGATTCTTATAGAGTGAACCAGTTGCCCAATCTAAGGGAGATTTAGATGAGCATCGGGGATACTAATGCAGGGAAAAACAGCGAACTTTTCAAGGGTTATATGGGGAAAAATGCAACGGTCATTAAGTTTTTCTTGTCAGCTAGGGTCTCCCCGGATATCCTAGTTGCTCTCGAGTAAATTCAGAACCGAAAACATAAAATGATAAGTTTGCAACATTTTGCTACCTCCGAGCCTGGCATTCAGGTGGCAAATGTTCCATCATCAGCCGAAATGCATCCTTAATGTTTAGGCCTGCGGACAATGTGATATGCTGATTAATCGAGCAATTCATTGAATTTCGATGCATCGATTGATCATGTTAGAATGCTCGACCTAGTGAAGCTATACGCGATTCTATCCCACTCAAAGTCTCGCGATCGAAGTTGTTTATTCTTTCATGGTTTTGTAGGTTTTAGCAGCTAGGGGATGTTTTCATCTATAGCTCTCGTACTCCGTGAATGTTATAAGGAGTACTAAAAAATCAGTCTCGTTAAACGTACATCCGAAACCATTAAAATAAAGTGAAGCAAAAACCGAAAGATTTGACCGAACTTTCCATTAGAATAATTCACATCAATGTTTTAACCCCGATTTACCATTTATTAAATCGGAATATACGTTGTTAATAAAAGCGTCAACGTTTTGCGCATAAAGCGTGGAAGAGTAGGTTGGAATTAGACGTTTTTCTTTCGCACATGCACAAATGCACACATGCACCGAAATACCGAACCCTGACATTTTCGGAAGTATGCTCGACCAAGAATTACATGACTGCCATTTGAGTAGAGAATGCCCGCGCGTGAAAAGTGCGGTTTCACGGAATATCCGACCGACCAGTTCAGTGAAAAGTCGAAGATCAAGCCAGCTGCCGAAAGGTGGTCAAGTGGACTAACCGTCTGTCACCGCACCAAATGATCAGAGGTTCGAATCCCAGATCCGCCATCGGTATCGGGTCGTGGACGGCAGCTCACTGTCACCCGGCCCGCTGACACACTTGGCCTAGTGGGATCTTATGTGCTTCTATGCCATTTCCAATTTCAGGGCCAAGAAAGCAGGTTCCCTTTCTCCGTATAGTGGCCTAAGGGGGTATGGGAAATGTAGTTTTCAGTACACTAATGTATTACATAAAAGAGGAACAAGTCGAGTATTACGGGGTGGTGAATTATGGCTTCAATCTTACACAACCATGTATTTGATTCTTCGGAAACCGCACCTACTGGAACCAAACACGTAAGCCCTAGAGTACAATACGCACTTGTAGACAATTTTAGATTCGTCTACTGTTGATACAGACCGAAGAGCCTGGGAGGTAAGGTCACCAAACTAAAACAAACCAAACCAAACCAAAGACGAACAACGAGAAAGTAACGAGACCGAAAAAATACCATGCTAAGGATTCTTGATATAGCAATGAACAGGATTTTAAGGAATCTAGGACCAAAAAACTGAAGAAAAGTAACGCATCCAGAAGACGAGACTCACGGGGCACATGAAGGAGAATCGACAGATTGTTCAAAAGCACAACTAAGTTCCCTATTCACTTCACACTAGCAATGACGAACTTGATTTCCTAGTTTCGAATACTACTTACCAAATTAAGTACCAATAAGACCACTGTGACAGAACCGTACATATGAGTAGCGTTAATGAGATGGATTTTTTTGACGCTCGGATCCCCTCGTTGTCCCGTGCTAATAACAAAGGGCTCGGGTCATCCAGATAGAATGAATGGATATTGTCAGTACAGGATCGATCAGTACACTTCAGGCAAACATGGCGAACGGTTGAAATCGAATACGCAACCACAGCATAGCTATTTAGTCGGTAATAATGAGTAACAATGCTCATGAAACGCTAGCAAACGAATATGGCAATGACTGCAATGCTTCCCAAACGCATGACTTTTAGCTTTCGCTAATTGTTTTTTAGCCTCGACATGACTTTCTGGCGTTTACTCATCGTCCTCGGGTCTATCGGAAATGTGTCTACCGAGCGGTATAACAGAATACATTTTGGAAAGTTTTCCTTTTTAAATGTATTTTTCTAAGTTCGTTTCAGCGAGAACACTTCCGATAAACATTAGAGGATGATGGCTCTAAGAGACACTGTGAAGAAAGGAAACAGCCCGAAATGCAATGTGGCAAGTAGTCGCAAATAACTGATATTGATGCCTTCTAATTGTGAGCCCATCACGCATAATCGACAAATCATTTTGACATTCCGTTGGACGATCCTTGATAATGACCTTGAATTTGTTGAAGTTTCTCCTGTAGGACTGAGGAGAAAAGTTAAATGATCGTAGGGACCTAATCGAACGTTCTGGCTTAGGATTAAGCGCGTCAGTTTGTTTGTGGATTGGCATATTGTCAACAACGAAGACAGCTGAACTGAAGAACGCTCAGGATTTTCATATGCCATGGTCCAATCGGAGTTTCAGTACTCATCGAACCCTTCATAATGAATTGTCTTTGCGGTTAAAGTTATCCAATGATTTCCAGACCGTAAGAGGTCGAGAAGACAAAGCATTAGACTAGTGGGTCCTGAACCTCCTGTGTGAAAATCTCAAGATATACGTTACAAAGAAGATAAAAATGTAGTTCGGGTTCCGGTACGTTTAGCTTTGCCACATAGCAGGCAGCTGATTACCACGGCTAAATATAGTGAACGGATCACAGCTAAGCTACTGATTTGTGGCTGTTTGACTTAACCATCACCCAAGTTCCCGTATTTTTCCCATTACCCCCAATTCTAACACTTAAAAAGTGTGTTGCGCTTAGCCACTTGTGAATTATCGAAAATAACCCCGTCCCTCGTCACATTTCATCATCAGCCGGACATTTTTTGAAGTATTATATTCCGTTAAAGTTAGAAAACAATGAACGAAGTCTAGAAATCATGCACTATTGCTAACCAACCACGGTAAACCCCGTAGCAACAATGGGGTCACGTGATTGACCACGTGGTATTTCCACACGAACAATACGTGCTCTCAACCTCCCGTAGTCGATCAACTTCCCTACTCAAAATCCGTTTGCTGTTCAACCAAACGAAAAAGGGAGGATAAAACAAACGCTGTTGAACACAAGTGTGCACGTTCATACACTTCTTATCACTCGATTATTGAGTCAGTTCTAAGCAGATCTGACCTCGGTGGAAATAAGGCCAATAACAGAAATAAACGAAATTAGATCGATGAGAGATTATCAGACAATGATTACGTAGAGGGTAACGGAAGTGAAGGACTCACTCAATGAGACCAAGCACAACTGAAAAATCTCAGGTTTCAGCAATACTACTGTCCAGTAGTATGAACCGAATTTGACAAAAACACGGCAGTTTTAAAAAATCCGTGCCACCTTACGCGATGAGCCAAAAGCGAGAGAATGAGATAGCTCCCAGTGGCGGCTATGGAATGAAGACCTGCCATGCACACATCGTTCCTCCACAGACAGCTTCAGTTTAACGTTATTCAGACACGGCCAATGACTCATTTCCTACCTTTTAACCGCACACACGCGTGCAATGGAGGGCCATGCCCCATAATCAATGGGACCAAATACACGAAAGGAGAACGAATCAGCAATTGCGATCCTGAGACGCAGAGGGGCACACAGCCGTACAGAATTTCATAAGGTCAGGTATGCCAATGACTGGGATGACAGCCAGTGGCCGGAGGCGGATCAGAGAGGCGAACCTCTGATAAAAGCTTAATCTACTGGATCACTTCATCTCGTACTGCGTCGTAACTGTTCAAAGATGCCATCCAATATGCCTCGTGAGACCACTCTCGCACAGTTCTGAAAAGTGAACGTTCTGACGTGGATGCATATGCATACGTAACGGAAGACGCAACGATATTTTGTGCACTAGTCTACAGTTTCGGAGCAGACAGATTTTTCAGATCGTGTGACAAATATAGCTATACGAATTCGCGAAAATCTTGACACAGATCTGTCTATTTGAGGCACCATCCCAAAGATAATACGGACAAGCTAAACTGAGACCTGAGCCAAAAAGGTCAAACGATTGAGATAACCCGTTGTGCTACCAATCGCCGGTATATCGTTTGGGGATAGACTTCTGTGATATGCAAATCAAATTCAAAAAATTTTTTCCAATAGCAAAAGCTACCGCAAACAAAATTAGGATGCTGCTCGAGAAACGAGTTCCACAAGTTCCAGGGGAAGAAACGACGTTCAATAATAATGGAAGTTTACTGGTTATGAACCTTGAAGAATAGATCACGCCTACAAATGTCTCCGCTTGGTCGCGGGTGAGGGTCTCAGGTTCCGACTTGGCTACTCGCCCTGGTCGCCTATCAAAATATTTTCAAACGATCAGCGTCTCAAATAGCCCCCGTTAGGGAAACTACACACTGCCTTCTCACCGCGCTGTTCTCATTAAAACATGAGGACATAGGCAAATGATTAGCGCCCTCTACCGAGCTGAGTGATCTATGATAATCAATTTGCAGGGTGGATAAACCCAGATTCCAAACCAACCACGGACGGAGTACAAGGTATACGGCTTTACGTCCACCGACATCCGTGGAAGAGTACACTGGGAACTTAGGATGTCTAGCCCCATAAGAAGAGCGTATGAACTAAATCAGTCGCCGGTTCCCGGTAGGTTACGCGACTCTCGAGTCGTCATGACACCTCGCGAACTACATTATTCGGTCAAAACTTGACTTCGGTTTGAACAATTGCTTAGTAATCACATGAATCATAGATCCCGATAGATAACCGATGACGTGATGGTGAATGGAAAAACTGCCAAGTGTGGTGAACTTCACATGTTGTTTCCTTTTCTTGTTTTTTTTCACTCATTGTTCACATCCTTTGCCACGATTCCGATGAGACATTATCTTTGTTTAGATTTGTGCAATTTAAATGTATGGATATTAAATCATGCGGTATGATAAGTCGAATGTGAGTAGGCGAGAATGGCGGGATCAACTTTACACTGAGACGGGTAACTACAAGCAGGGTGTTAAACAAAATAAGGAGCAGCTAAGCTGGCAGCGCACTAACATCAACGAATGCGATTCCTTGAGAAGTGTTACTTGAATTCCAAAAACGGTCCAAGTGTCGTAAAAAGTTCACACCTTAATTTCACACGGTATTATCTTCCGGAATGGTAAGTTAACACTTTGAAGGCTCTCGAGAACAGAATACAAGCCTGAGTCCTCAATACTTCCCGATTGTTTCGTTTGATGTTGCACTTATGGCTTCTGTTCTTAAAAACGACAATTGAAAGATAGCATGATTGTTTCAAACGACGCGCTTGACCACAGACTGATTTATCCAACTCCCCTGGGAGAGTTACGCGAATAAACCGAAAAGGACAGATAACGGTGGTCTTGTGCGGTGACAGGACACACTACGTCGCCATGTTGCCTACAGACGTGTGGTGTTTCTGGGCGGATAATGTCGACCAGACAGATAAGACCCTGGGTCTCACCGATGCTTATCTTGAAAGCCTTAATCCATCCAACTGCTGATTGGTCACTGCCCTGGCTTTCACTCCATTATCTACGACGAGGAGAAATCATGGAACGCACATGTATGCTCTGCTCGTCCAGTGAACCGAAACAGAATAAAGGGCAAAGTTGTTCCAGTCTTATTTTAGCAAGTTCAGACGGTACATCAGTAGCCGTGTGTTCAAGTGAATTAGGCGTCTGTCGTCAAAAAAGGCGGTAGGTCCGGATCTGCCACAGATCACTATGGTGATCGACGACAACTCGCTGTCGCCCAGGTTGTCATGAAACCTCACCCACTGGGATCTTGTGGGGTACTGTGCCATTCCAAATTTCACAGCCGTAGTTTCCAGTTCCCTCCACCCCCATGTAGTGGACCCTAGTGGTCGGAACTATACATGAAGCATACCGTAAAAATACCCAAAATAGTGTGCAAGAAAAGCATGCCCACTTTCTTTTTCAAAGAGTACGAAACCTCGCCAATGTGAATCAAACGAAGGGAAAAACCTAGCCAGCAGTACTTCCAGGAAAAAGATCGCTGACCTCATCGTGCTTGGGTTTGTAAAAATAGGATTGCGGTGGTGCTTTAAGACCGTGTCGGCAATGATTTTGGAACTCCCGGTAAGTTGTAACCGAACGTTCAAAAAAAATAAGCACTTCAATATTTAACAGCCACGCGGGCAAGTTGATGAGAGACACATGCATATAGGCATGCCAGACAAGCACCACAACGAATGGACGCAGTGCAGTAGAAAAACCAACAACAACAATGCAAAATCACGTGCATGCGTGCGTGTGCACCGTGTCGGTAGTGCAGATTGTCAGCAAATCGATTAGTACTCTATCACTTACTCAGTCATCCAATCAATCGATCAACCGCAATCAAAGCGTCACCAACGAAGACCAATTATATGAAATCTGTCACCACGGGAAGTGTGACATAAACGGACATGAGACAACACCCACCCAAATGTGATAATGTGCGCATGCGAGATCAGAAAGAATTCGACAGCTGTTGGAATTGGTCTGCTATATATATATATATATATATATATATTTATAAAATCATAATAATAGTAGTAAATTAGGGCATGATTATAAGGAAGACGATTTATAAATTGTTTTCAGTGTTCAAGACGAAGCCTTTCGAAGTGAGCGAATTTTACGAACTTCACGATAAAGTACATCTTGCTGGACGAGTGGGTCAAATGCAATTTTCTCTTTTCGTCCAGTAGCGAGTTTGGGTCGGAAAGCGACAATTCGGTGACCGGAACCAGCAGTGCTTTCCAGAAGGACCATCACGGTCTTGATGAAACCGGGGGCAGCGGACATCGGACGAAGCGTGACGTGTCTTCGCGAATTAATCCGGACTTTAAGAAGCAAAACTGCCGAGATGCCAGCAGTGAAAACTGAAACGAAAAAGATCAAACAAGTTGACTGTGCTATAAACACACTCACGCGTATTCACAAGTAAACGTGAGTTCGACCTAGTCTTGATTCATCTATCCCAAGTCCAATGTTAACTCCTAATCACGCGTGGTGAATTGCAATCCTCGCAGGAGAAGAGATAATCAACAAACCAGTTATCCAATGACAGTTGAGATACAGTCCCACACCGAACCAAAATAGCATGGGTAACGTGGTTGTTTTACAAGTACAACCGAACACAGTAACCGTTTTCCACTCAAGATCCAAAGCAGCACACTGATCACTTAACAATCAAACTGACGAGCACCCAATCTGATTAATAAATTAACCATGAAAATAAGCCCCGGCCGCTCGAAAGCATTTATTTATTTATTCATACTTGAAGCAAGACTGCAGTTCAACGGACATGTGCCATAGCAACTAAGGCCCACTACACGAAGAAATCAACAACCTGGAATTCAGTGGTACGAAACCACACAAGATCTCACTAAGTAAGGTATGTCAACGACCCGGATGACAGCGAGTTGCCGCCATCTGCCACCAAAGTGACCGGCAGGATCCAGGACCCTTTTAGTATGACAGATGACTAACCCAATTGACCATCACCAATCAAAAAGCGTAGGCTTAGCCGCTACAAACTTTTGCCCCATTTATCTTAGCACATGGTCGAAGCACGAGTCAATTGCGCCATACGTCACACCAGTGATGGTTGAGCGGGTAAAGCGTTGCCACCGTAAAAACGTCAGTTTCAAATCTCAGATCTGCAGCTGGTCACTTTGGTGGTAGACGGCAATCTGTTATCGTCCAGCTCGTTAATAAACATGACCATTGTGATTCTATGTCACCCCAAGCTTCAGGATCAGGATTGCCCCCGTCCCCGCAGTGGAACATGCATCTCCTAATGCACTCATTCGACAAGCACCAAGTAAGGAGATCGTGAATCTTGAAGCGGCACAGGACGAGTCAAGAGACAGCGAACGACTGTCCACTGCCAAAGTAGCCGGGAGATTTGGGAATTCGAACAGCCAACTTATCGGGTGTCAGAAGATTAGCCGACTATCACTTTTATCTTGCGTACTCGACAAATAAGCAGGCGGATTGAGAAGACAGACAACATCTAAGAACCAACACATGCAACTCAAACGAGCCAGAGCAAGGAAACAGCATACATAAGGAGAACAGAAGATAGTGTTGACCAGTTCATCTTCACCATAGATGCTCAATAGTATGTACTTCACATTACTGACATACAGGTGGACAGAATATTTCCGTCTGGATGCCGCATAAAGTTGGGCGAGTCGGAAGAGACTGGACCGAAACAAGTAAATGTACATGCAAACACAGAGCGAAGAGTACACTAAGGAAGAGAAGATAGCCGAGTAATGCCAATCATAAGGTGATGAACGATAAAACTGCGGCCAGCTACTGAAGACTAAAACTGTTCCACTAGGAAGAAAACGCCCAAGTGAGGCATATTATTGGGGATACGTACACGTGGCAAATCTCTTGTAATTATCAAGATCCGGGGAGTAAGTGTTTGGAAGCACAGATGGACGGTTATGACATATGTTTTTGGAAGATAAGTGAAAATACAGATGTGGGAAAAAGCACAGATTGAAAGATGTTCAGGAGTCAGTTCGTTCTCCCGTAATGGGATTTATTTTCTTGTAAATTTGTTGAGTAAAATATGAGGTATATGAGTGAAATTCCGCGCCACGTTTACCGGATACATCGCACTGTCTCAAAAATGGGCTGAGATTACGCCCCGCTGGGCCAGTTCCAAGAAGCAAGCAATGAGACTGATGAACATCAACGTTCCTGAAGAAACAGAGTATCCTTTTTGGCTAGTCCAATTTTCGCCAAAGTTGTCTGCGGAGCCAGGGCAGACAGATTTTGATGCGGATAAAGACGTACCAGTTCGTAATGGGTTTGAGAAAATCCGCGAAGAGCGAAATACCGCTGTAATGTCTATGAGGAGCAGGTCGGGAGGATAAATAGAGAAGGCAATGAACCGGATGGAAAATGAGCAGAAACTTCCGAGTGGAAAAACTGATATAAGATCACAGCGATACCCAGCAAGCAAAATAAACAATTTCCGGACATACAAGAACACATTTCCTGACTAACACTGCGATTCATTCTTTCATTCGAGTTTTATCGATAAACTGGTTCCGTTTTTCTGAGGTGTCGACCGCTGGGCACGACATGTAAATCACAAACGTTTCCACCTCGGTCGAGGTGGCATCGTCATTGTGTGTGCACGCGCAACCGACCATTTTTTTGAACCTGGAATAGGCTAAAAATGCCACAAACCGAGTTACAAACGACAAAAACTGTCAAAGAGTCCCGATGTGCTCTCAGGTATTCACACATTACTTCAAACCAGAGATTGAAACCAACTACAGACGATGGCCTTGCGAAGTAGAAAGTAATATCGCAGTATCGATAACAACTGTGGTCAAATGGTTAGAAGTCCGAATCCTAGATACATGGCCGGTTACTGATCGTAAACGGCAACCCCCAATCGCGTATGATTTAATGAGACCTTTTATGTTGGCGGGTCACTGGAGATCAAAGTCACCCGTTTCACTTTTCTATGTGTAGTGAGCATCAGCGGCTACGGAGTATTCCCTTCCCAATGCAACAGTGCGCACAGCAGGAAATAATCACCATCATCATCGCTCAGCGTTAAACAGCAGGACAAGCCACACTGACCGATACCTTTCCCCACAAATACGTGTTTCTATAAAAATAGTGAATATAAAAACGGAACAGGGAGTGGGCCAACACCGGCGGGAAAAAATAAAATGCCGCTGCAGCCAACAAAAGGAACACAGTCTAACTTTACAAACGCACTCTTTCAATCATTCTCATTCAATAGAAAATGACAACACGATCGCCACTGTTCGCGGTTCATAGCCATATTCCACAGTGTCTTCAGCCAATTAGCTGATGGGTCTTTCGCGACCCCAACACGAAGTCGTGAGCACACTGTTCTTTTAGCCTAAAGTCCGTGTAGCATTTTTCTCATCCCCGCGTTGCCACGTCATCTTCTGGCTTCTGCCAATTGGCTTCTTCCGATTCAACTTGGGAGGAACTTTACATGTGAGGACACGCACTGGTAAGATGACTTGTTTCGCCATACGCATACACTTGCCCAACCAGCGTAGGTCCACGTACAGTTTTCAATCGACGCTGCAGAACAAGTATTTTGAGATCGCAAGGACCTGGTATTACATTCCTGACTCTACCCATATAACTCAACCCGGTCACTCCACCAATCCTAGCCATGCTACGTAAACATCGGTAGTCGAGAAAACCTCCAACCGACGGAACACCGGCCCACCCGCATAATCCACCGTCTCGCAAACCGTACAACAGAAGTGAAACGCAACTGGAGCACAGTACAACACGACCTTTCAACTTCAGTGAAATGTTCAGACCGACGCCAACAAGTGCCTCCGTCGCAGCGTAAGCTGTCGAACCCTTCGACATACGCGTATATTACTTCGCTGCACGAGCTTACCGTCGTTTCGACACACAGACTACCAAGGTAGTTGAAACAGTCTACAATCGTGAGTTCCTCTCCGCTCAACACCAAGTTCGGCACTGCTGTCATCCAGTCCTGCAACAGCCCTTTGCACTTTGAAGGTGCAAACCACATGCCGATCCGAGCGACCGATCTCGAGAGTCTATCTGGTGCGCGATGTGCATGGTCCGTAGACTCGGAAAGGCACACAACGTCATCTGTGTAGTCTAGGTCACGTAGCTTCCCTCCATTTCCCAGTTCGACTCCTATATCCCGGAGACCTTCTAAAACATTTTCCATCACCTCGCGCATGACGAAGTTGAACAGGAATGGAGAGATGGGACACCCTTGTCGAACGCAGCTAGTCGTTTCGAATGAACGTGACAGTTCACCGTATACCCCAAAGCGACCATAGGTATGCAAGTACAATGCTCGCAACAGGTTCACAAACTTCGTTGGCATACCCTTCCGATGGAGAGCACTGAGTAGTGCTGGTCGGTCCACGGAGTCGAAAACACCTTCCAAGTCGAGGAACACTACGATCGTAGGGCGGCGGTGCGTGTGGTGCGTTTCGAGTATTTGACGAACAGTGAATATCTGGTCGACGCAACCTCGACCTAGACGAAATCCGGCCTGTTGTTCGCGGATATTACTCTCACAAATCGGTGTCAAACGGCGCAGCATTATCGAAGTTAACACCTTAGTGACTATCGGAATTAAACCAATCCCACAATGATTGCTGCAGTCACTCCGTGTACCCTTCTTGAAGATGGGTATAATCAGTGACTCACTCCACGATATTAGAATGCATTTACCGTTCCAAATACCATGAAACAAGGAGGTAAGTGATTTCATTAGCACTTCTCCACCCAATTTGAAAAGAACTGAAGGAAGGTCGTCGGGACCGGCAGCTTTTCTCCTCTTCAGAAGCCGAATATTCGACTCCACTTCCACTTTCGTTGGGGGATCAAGTGACACTTCCCAAGGATTCACACCTCCAGACGTCGGACTAGGTACGATAGCACATGGCCAGCTAAACGGATCCTTGAAATACTCTGCCCAACGGTCCAGTCTCTGCTGTCTACCGTGGATGAGCTCTCCAGTCCTATCGCACACGACTTCACTAACCGAAGTTCGCCGCCCAGTGCTATCGCGTATAAACTTAAACAGTTTTTGACTGTTACCTGAAGCGGACGCTACTTCCATCTATCCGTCTACCTCAACCCACCAGTTCTCACAGCCATTCTAAGAGCTTATCCTCAACTGACGGTGCAACTGTCGACGCATCTTATTTCCCTCCCGGCAATTAGGGAGCTGGCGTTTTGCCCCATCAGTCTCAGTGACCCTTGCGAGGTATTTTTGAAAACCGCCAGATCCAGGACCACAGTCGAAATTTGCTGCCAAATGCATCGCATGCTTAATTTGATCCCACTGATCGTCTACATTGCTGCTCGTTGAAGTTCTTAGTCCCTCGGATAGTTCCTGTTCGTAGCTGTTGCGAACAGCCGAATCACACAGACGTTCGACAGCCAATCGGGTTTGTGGCCTGCGTCGATGGCCATTCAGCTGCAGCAAAAGTCGCATTAAAACTAACGCATGGTCCTAGTCGACGTATGTGGTCCAGTACGATCTACACTGTCAGAGCTAAATTCGCCTGTTGGCCAGCCTGCATTAAAGTGCGCACACTGAAGAGACCGAGATTCACAGGTTGATGAGGTTTGAGAAAATGTGAACTAACAAACTGAAAACCACCTACGACACTACTTGACAACGAACCGTTGCGAGTATCAGGTATCTAATCAGTGGGGACACTATGGGTAGGCAGAAGGGGCAAACAGATTCGGTTGGAGACAGAAGAGACAGGTTGAATAAAATAGAGGGAACTCTGAGCAGTATCATACTTATCAATACCCACCCCACCTGCGCCCGATGAAATGGGCAGCGCGGTCCTGATTATCCTGCGCGAAGACCGATGCAGTATGGAATTATTGGTATGCGAGTAACTCATGGGGATTGATGGACAGGTACTGCTAGGGAGTCTAGTCGCTAAGCAGAAGAACGATTAGGGTTCTCAATCAAAGCCTTTGGTTCTGGTAAGAACCTGACCGCAAGGCGACGGGGTATAGCTGAGTGGATGCCCATCTACTTGGAACTGCGCTGGTAACTCAGATCAACCCCCGACTGGGAATGCCAAGAGACTAGTTCGTCAGGCTTCTACCCACTGACCTTCCAGGCATGATTGGATTTTCGGCTTGAGATAAGCCATATTGTATAGCTCGTTGGATCATGGAGGCACGCAAGCCGTCACACCACGTCAAGGTGCAGTCTCGGTGTAACAGAAAGGCCATACACATGATGGGATCCCAGTGTAATCAACAATGGCTGAGCGATACTAGCGGTGACCAATTAAAAAACATGGGTCTTAATCTTCCGACTATGATAGCAACCGGAAAGTTGTTGTTGTCTTGTTTGCTACTAGAGGTAGGCTACTGGCATTTTTCAGGAATGGGAACCATGTCTACCGTCCCTGATGTCACAGATTCCATTTTTGGTGTTAGTTTCTAGCATGGACCTTTAATTCTTGATATTTTAAATAGTGCGTGGGTAAAATCGCCGAGTAGTTGAATAAATTGTACGAAATGTAATTTTCTGATTGATCGCTCTGACTGTTGTACAAGGTTATTCCACAAGAAAAGAGAAATCATTTAGCTTTTTTCGATGGATAATAACTAAACGTGCAACTGTGTTCTGTTATCCTCATCTTTCATTTTCCCCAGCTTGGTTGGATAGCACCTACAGACCTATTGACAAGAGTTTGTGTCAGTTTTGCGAGGAAGGCCACGGTACCAGTACTAAACCATTCAACAGTTGAAGGCAGTACTGGCTCCAAACTTCCAGTATCAGATGCCACATGATCAATTTTGGAACAGAAACTCAACGGTGTGGGAATTTTGGTCCCTATATCATCCACCCAGTGGGTGGCACCAATCGTCGCCGTTGAGCGGCCGAATGACAGTCCAGGAATTTGTGAAAATCTTTTTACCGGGATGAATGTCGCACGTTTTCTAACTTTGCAAACATCACTTATTTCAATGACGGCATCCGGTTTGCAAAGTTGAATCCGGCCGGAGCACATTTCCAAACACAGTTCGCTCCCGAGTCTGGATAATTGTCGAGAATGAACACACATCGTTGTCTATAATTGCACGAACCTCGTCAGATGAACCAACTGATTTATTTCGCGTTACATAATCTCGTTCCAAAGTGCAAGCCGTCCGATTTCCAATGTAAATAAAATGCAGATTTAAGAACCTTTGGAAATTTCAAAATACAGCACGATGACAGCCCCCATTACTGTAAGTCCTAACCCCTGGGAGAAACCAACCTGCAGACTGAGTGAGGAGGCTAATCGGAATACTTCTCTTTTTCCGTCCGGCATTCTGACAACTAACTCGATCGCATCTTCGTGCGGTTCGGGCTGTGGTAATCTGGATGGGGCAGCTTCGAATAGCAAAGGATTTGTCTGAGATGTGCTCGGATGCGAACTGGTCAATTTGCCTACAGTCGGGATACTAGAACTGGCGGTGGAAAATCCTTTCGCTGGTCGGAGAGGACGACGACAACTGATTGTAGCGGTCGAGGTCGTGCTTGGATAGGCTTCCGGATCGTGAACAAAACAACCGGATTGCCGATCCGCCTCTGGACTCGATGCGACCACAGCATTGTCCTCCTCTTCGTCATCGTCAGTGAGGACAATAAATGCGTCGTCGTCACTATCGACATTTTTCTGCTTTGTGGGTATTGGAATTTACCAGGCAAAGAATAGAGAGAAAATTAACATAATGTGACAGCAGCAACAACGGATTAAAATATTGATACACACCAGCCAAATAATTTTATCTAGCAAGAAAATACGTGCACTCCGGCTGGTAGGGTAAGAATAGTTTTTTGTCGTTTGGTAGCGCGGAATTAGCCAAAGTCGAACATCATTAGCCTAATTTGTTTGGGCAGCCGAGCAGTAGAAAGTCCAAACAGGATTCATGGATGGATCGTCAATAACGTGGAGAGGAGAATGGAAGAGCAGGTTTGTGATGTGCTCCTTCATTCTTCTCTCTCGTTAACTGTTTTCGCCCTTAGCGATGATTTCGATGGCATGATCTGCGCTCAGGTGTGTGCAATATATGTATATACAGTATGCACATATACGTACACATATGCAAACATTATATACATAGACAAGGGGTTTAGTCATAAAGTTATCATCTATGTTTTGCATTCACAATTACATATCACACGAGCAGCCTTCGGATGCTTGTGAACAACAAGGCAGAACACATTTAGACATTCCCGCATACGACAACCGCCTTTCGACTTCCGGAGCGTGGAGCGATTTCTTTCTACCAGGCATTATCACGCAATCCGGTGGGTTCGGTGACACCAAAGGGATTAATTCTAACGATAATTGAATTTCACTGAATGGTTCTCCGGGACATTGTAGCTGGTGTATGGACTTGGAAAAATTTGGGCGATTCAATCAGCCTAATTCAGTTTGTACAACCGTTAACCTTGCGCCATCGTCCTCTGGTATTGGTTTCCACTCAGACCACCATCTGCTCAAACGGAAAAAAAGAATGAAGAATAGTGACGATCGACGGCAAATTAGAAGGTTGAAGAAGTGCACAAAAGAAAGGTGCAAGAATGCCACAAACTACGGCTGTGGGCCATTTGACCCATAGTCTCCAATCATCACTTTCTGCCACCTCGAACATCTTTCAATCACTATCTGCCTAGGAGAAAGCCGTACAGCGAGGCAGTTGTTTTGTGGGCATGCGCGAAAAATGCCCTAGTCACCTATTCTGATTTAATGCCTGTTCTAAGGACCTGACCCTAGGAGCCAGTACATTAGGCGTAACATGAAATACCAAAATCTTCCTACCATAGTCTATCAATTTTACGAAGACAAACGGACTGCGGTAACAGTAAACCTGGTTGAGTTCAGATGCAATTAGCATTAATCTACCACAGATGTACTCCGGTTTTCGTTGGTTCATTGCAGCATACATGACATCAACAATAGATGCCACAGGAGTCTCAGGTCTTCATGTACTGTTCACAATGACTGACGGTTGGCTAGAAAGAACACGGTTAGAGAGGAATGCACTGGGCGAGAAGTACAAAGTAAACAAAAAAATTCTCGACTCGTAATCGCACAGCGACTCCGTTATTGGCTGAAACACAAAAAGGGTGATGGAACTTGAAGTTAGGTCTCCCACTAGCCCCCACTAAGAACAGCGAGACGGGCGAAACGGGTTTATTCACCAAAGCCAGGCCAACAACGTGGCAGGTAAACGTCGTACGCACAAGGGATTCTAGCAAATACATATCATGTAAGTCAGGCAACAAATAATAAACATTGCAACTTCATGCCAGGTATGCTAATCAGCCAATCAGAAAGGAGTAATGTCCGAGGAAAAAAATTTTGGTAACATGAGTCGAAATGGGATGAGGAATGTCAGAAAACAAGCGTCTTGACCAAAAGAAAACTTGCAACCATTTGGGCGCCAATGAACTGTGGGAGAGGGGACTTCGCCGTCACGACAACAATAGCTTGACCTTGAGGGAAAAACATCAATACGACATCAGAGGTGCCTCATTTTGAGAATAGCCCGCTAAGCCTTTTGTAGATGGGAAAAGAAAGATATCAACGATCAGTCGCGAATAAGGTGGGCCCAGGCGCAACGAAAAAAGCGGTCCCAAATGAGCAGCGAGAATAACGAGGATGTGGTGGGCTTCCTTCTGCTAGTCGTTCTCTCCATGAGGTACTACAAGTCTGCCGGAGGCAATCCGACGTAGCGAGCGTCAAACACCAACAGAATGAGGCTGTTACTACTTCACAAAATTATAAAGAGATGCATAAACGACTGAATTGGTCAAAGGATCGCTCTGAACGACCCTGTTGCCCTGACGCGGCAGTTCACTGTGCAAAATTTAGAGCTAAAGTTTAAAACAAGATCGAGTGACCGCGTAGTGCAGCGCCATGCAACACACAACTATGAACACGAGTAGCCGACAAGAGACGAATTAGAACCTTTTGCACGAAAATAAACACAGAAACGACCTACTACCACACAGTCTCCAAACGCCGCAGCAGGCGTCCCAAGCCTTTGAAATGCGCAAAAATGACCAGTGTCTCAAATAGCCTCTGCTGAGAAAGTCTTAAGCACTGTCCTCTAGTGGCGCAGACGTTCTCGCAAAAGTGAGGACGAAAACTAATGGTCGACATCCTCCACGGAGTTGAATGGTCTTTGGCAATCAGTCTAAGGGAGATGGCTAGACCCTGATTCCAAACCAACCATGGGCACCGCACGAAACACATAATTTCGTCTTCATCGACATCTATGGTGAAAGAGTACCTTTGGCACCCAGGACATTTAACCCCATCTGAAGAGCCTACGATTCCCAAGGATTTACGTGACTCACAAGTCGTCCTAATATCTTCTGGATTAAGTCATTAGTTCAAAGGCTCAGGGCAGAGCTCTATAGGTCAGCCCTCTTTTCTTCGGTTTGAACAACTGGGTAATATCCACCTCAAACGAATCATGGATCCCGGATCCCGATAGATAACCGATGATGTGGAGATGGGGAATGGAAAAACCGCCAACTGTGACAAACTTCACACGCTATTCTTTATCCTAATCCTCCTCCTCTGACATTGTCTTCATCCTTCGCCGTGATTCCGAAGGCATTTGGTTTATACTTAAACGTGCGAAGTACATATATACCGCATAGAATTGTTTATCTCCTTGGAAGTTCATGAAATTCGCTTGTTTATTTCATGCCATGACATGTAGTAGGTACTTCAGTCAGCTGAATTGCTAATATTTTTCCATGTTCTTCTTACAGTAGCCTCACTCAGTGTGTGAACGCAGATACGTGCAGGACAACATGCCTGTTCGCTGTTACTCTGGAGGATCAAACCATCCATGAGTTGCTCGCGAGAGACTTCTTCTCAAGACTCCGGTGTTGTTATTCGATTGAGAGCGCAATGCAATCCTGTAAAATATCACTTACGCTTCGGATGGCGAAGCGGCAGCCCCCGGTCTTGTTGGCGTTGGTGTTTCCCTCAGTGAGAGTGCTACGCTGCACAATTGGATTCAAATTGACAGTCGATGGCGTGCGGCGAGATTAAAAAAACTATGCAGAGTAGATAATCGTCCCTGTGACGGGCATCGTTTGTTGACTGTCTTAGTATACACGTCCACGGATTGGAGCGCCGACGTATTTCTTATCAAAAATCTTTCAAATGCAGTAAAGTGGAATGATACTGACTGTAGTAAGAGATATGAATGTTAGAGTTGGCCGGCTGCCCTCGAACGATGCACACTTTGGAGTCCCTTATTAGTCTTCATTCCTGTTTTTCAGAAAACGGAGAACCATTGTTGGCCCTGTCTACCGACTACCGACTGTTTCTCGCGTTATAAACGAGGATGTTTAGGTCTTTACAGTACCTTATTGGGGAGGCTTGTTTCTCAGTTAGCAGTACATTACACGTAGGACGAAACCGTTGGAATTTGAGAATAAATAAACGACGACACTCACATGAGGAAATGACCGTGAAGAGCACGGTTGTCTTGTTTCCGCGGTCGAGGCCTCAATGGCCAAGCGTAACTGTTCTTCTTCGCTTAAATCTAACGGGTTTGGACGGGATACGGATGATGAAGAAGTGGCCAAGTGATAGCTGGATTTTTCTGTGGTATGTTTTGCGTTAGAAAGCTGTGACTTCATAAATAAAATCCGGGGAGGAGGAAGCAACGTTAATGAGAAAATCATCCAGATCACAAATTGGATGAAGAATTTAGAAAAATGAATAGTTATCATTGAAGTAGAAAGCTGTGATAGACTATACGATTTCGAGTGTCAACAGCCGGCGACGGTTAAGCGTATGTCACACCAAAAAGGCTAGTTTCGAATCCTAGATCGATCACCGGTCATTTTGGTGGGAGATGGCGACTCGCTGTCGCCCACATCTGACCACTGGGACTTTATATGGTTATATGCCACTCTAAGTTTTAGGGTCATAATTGACCCTCCGATGATTGAGCCGCAGTGGCCATGGGGCATGCGCCTTCCACTACACTCATGCCTGAAGTATGTCTTAGAAAAAATCAAACGTAATGATAAATGTGGCCACAGCGTCTGCGAAAAGAACCACAAGTAAACACAGAGACGGGTTCAGTACTTCATTGCACGACTGATGTCCAGGAAAATTTTGTTGTGCTGATCTTTATCAGTGCTTACCGTAGAGGACTATATAAGTTTACGATACAAACCGAAAGGATAAAAAAACAAATCTGCCACAAGCATGAAGTATGAGCACCGTGTGATGGGACACGAACCTATGATGGACAATGTCCTTGAGACCTGGAGACTATAACAGGTAACATAGCTTGACATTGCAAACAAGTGTGCATCCTCTTATGAAAAAATCACAAATGTGTTTCATCGCTCTAATTTCAGACAAAGAGGAATGAGTGAATGAAAGTATGGACAAGTTCTTCCAGTGAGTGAGTGATGGGTAACGGAAGACTGAACTAAGTTCCGGCGTATTCATATTTTTTTGCCCTGCCAGGGGGGCATTTCGTTTCAAGATCTAGTCCAGAAACGTGTACGCTGACATTTGCGTAAACAGAGATCAAACCGCATGATTGGCTGTCGTATTGTCGTAGCGTTTTCACCCGATTATTTGACCTTGGAATGCGGTTCTTCGTAAGCAAGCAGAGTAACTGAAATCGGCTCTTGCACAAAAAATGGCTATTCCAAATGAATCACATTTATCTTGACTTTACAAGCTTCCGGGTTCAATTAAACCAATTGCGTGGATTAGGCAACAACGTACGAAAAGGGCAATCAAAACCCAGATTACAGGATGCGAACAGAGAACATGAAACATTTCCATGAAGCTGATCGGCGGCCATTCATCACATTTCTGTAGCGCGAGTGTAATGGAAAGAGCGTCAAGTTGTTAGTTCATAAATTCAACCGCAGCATAAGGAGGAAACGGAGATCATGATACGATAATCTGGAATGGCACAGAATCAGGTAAGGTCAGATTTGGTATCCAGCACCACTGTGGTGGCAGTCGGCTATGATTAGCTGATAATAATGATAATATTATAGCTATTAATCAGAAGACAAACTGTAAACAAATTCTGTTACGCTAATACGGAAGGCACCGAGGTAAAATGAGCCAAAGGTGGAAATAAGAACCGTCTTCTGAAGATTATCCATAACGACTGAACGGAATGCTGCAAAAGAACGTGAAACCAGCAAAACTATTAGAGACGATCATTTAACTTCTCTTAGGCAAAAATTATATTTACATAAAGATCTCTAAAATACTCTTCAAAAGATTACCATCAAAACCAGTGAGTTAGTCAGAGCAAAGAAATTCTTTCACTAAACTCGAAGCAACAAAACTTATGGTCCTCAGAAAAACAGTAATATTACGCGAAGAAACTGGCAATATGAGAAGAATATTTTTGTCGGAGTATCAATACCATAAAAAGATACTAGTGAACTCACGGACACAGCAGCGACACGGATGGAGAGTGCCGAGGTGGCATCTGCTTCTCGCCTTCCAAGACGAGGTCGTTTGACTGAAAGTGATGATACCGATCCTCCAGGTAAACTGGACTGCGATCGCCTGATTCCGATTCCAGACGAGCTTGATGCGAACCGATCACGTGAGTAACCTGGTTGTACCGGATCGGATACGGAAATCGACGAGTTCGAGGGAGACTGTAGTTTCGTGTGTCGGAGGAATTCGGTCACTGTGTACAAAAAACCCGGGTTGACGACCAAAATACCCGTTTGAAAAGAAACACCTGATCAATGGATTCAAATTCTTACAGAATCGGATATACACTGATTTTGCCGGGAAACCATGTGTGGTCAAACAATGTTCACCTTGCCGTATAAATCAAAATTTGAATAAAAATAATAAGACAAGACACATGTGTCACTTCATTGCTGTTTGGCTAGTGATGCCTTCGCAGGGGATTCCGCCTATTCGTTACTCTTTGTGCATTCCTTGTTTTGAGCAGACGCTCCCGAGAAATGGCAACCAAAACTGGAGAACATCAATGCAAGATTACTGATGATCAGAATTGATTTTGAATTAACAGCATTAGAACTCGACCGTCTGCATGATTGCTTATGCATATATTTGGTATGCGTTTTGCACCTCCAACGTGTAAAATATTGTTGTCGGACTGGACTGACTTAAAGCCGAATTTTGTACTTGCAGAAGCATTAGGTGAAGTAGACAAATTTATTTAGGTAGTTGCATTTTACCAGATGGTTGTATATCGGAGGGCTAGATTTGATATTTACTGATTTCAGCCATCTGTGGCGTCGACGTGACATCCGGTTAGCGACCAAAGGTCGAGAATACACGGCAGCAGTGAGGTTGATGCCATTAAACGGATCCGAAATATGACGACTGAGAGCAGATGCGCCAAGATTCGGTGTTTGAACAGCGATGTCTTCGTAGTATTGATAGGATATGGTGGGAGAATTCTATAACTCAGACGTTAGACGTAAGGTACTGGTCCAATCTTTAGAAAAGATACTGAATGCAAGTAAGCCAAAGTGATTGAGTCATGCTCACAGAAAAACTGCTTTTTTGTACGCTGTCCTCCGAGATATACTGGAACATTGGTCAAGTTGATCAGTCGATGACATGGTACAAAGCATGAAAACCTTATCCAGAAGACTGACCCGCATGGATGCAGTTAGCCTGCCGAGTTAGGGTACAAAAGATTCCTCATCAGCACGACAGTTGGAGATAACAAGCGATATGACTCAACGTCACAACGGGTGAAATTTTTGCATTCGAAATCATTCTTCTTCTGCGCAGTTCTTTAACCTATTATTTTACGGTTGATCTCCCACTGTTTCCTGTTCATTTCTGCTTTAGGTAAACGGTACTTTGAGGTGTCAACCAAAATCGTAGCTCATCAGTGTCAATCTAACGGTTGTAAAAACTGAACTAGAATGGCCAAGACTCAGTTACAGCCATAAATCGGGAAGACCTGTGTACCACTGGGGGCGTTCCTGGGTCGCAGATAAGGGAACGACCATCGCTCAGGTGACTGACTGTGAATAAGGTGAGTCTAAATCCACTGAAAAAACGACCGCGGACAGGCATAGAAAGTATCGAGAGCGTGGTGGTTTTTCAAATGGCAAGCGTTCTCCCTGGAAAATACCACAAAAACCCCTGGTGGCAGTCACGTGGCGAGCGATCCGTCAACTAAACAGGCCCATTGCCTTTTGTCGTATTCCACGGACCGAACAAGAAGAGGCGCCGGAACCAGTTAACCCGTTAATGGCCGGTTTGCAATGGATTTCCTGTCTTGCAGAACGTGGTTGGCTGCGGAGAGAATAGAGGTATATCCCTGAATAAAAGAACCCACCCGGGATAGGTCGAACGGCTAGTACAAAAGGCCTCAGAAAAGCTATGGAAGAATGGCAATCGATGACATGGAAGAGGAGTCTGGCGGAGGTGACACATGGTGAATTTCACACACGTCTTTTTTCTTTCTTTCGTTTTCGGTCATAGTTCTGATGACAATATCTGCAAACAGTGATTTGAAAACATAAATTTACATGGATGCATATGCATATATAGAATATCTACAAACTCACTTGCCGACGTCCGTTCACTTTGGCAGTTAGACCAACCGTATACAGTTAGCCAGTCTACAGTTTAGCGATCTTTACCTCCTCTCGTCTGTACTGCTACCCAGTCTTTTCGGGATTTGCATTTCACAAGACTTTCCATATCATCCTCAATTTTCGTATTTTCTCAACCCCTGTGTGGACTGTAACAACCAAATCCGAATGCTAAACCAGCAACCACGCAGGACGCCTAAAAACGAGTTTATTGGTTCAGCTCCGAATAGAATGAAGTCACGACAGGAAATCGAATAAACCGTGGCGGACGTCTCGTACTCTAGTCTAGACATATGATGCACGCTAGCGGTGAACGCGGAAGCCGCCTCGTGCATTAGCACCCCTTTTGAACATAATCTATCTGAAGTCCCGGAGCTCTTTGTTGTTCATCAAAAGCCTCTCGCGTTCTAAAATGTTCTTTTGTTCAGCCCTGGGATTCACATATTCCCTGATTTTGACGATGCTCTCAGAACCGGCGAAATCGTTGACATCTGATCGGTGGGGCAATAGCAAGGTCCCTGCTTCGATATAGATAGTGAAACGTGGTAGAAACATGCCGAAGACTAGACTCAGTTTAACAGTTTAACGTCATTATCCATAACTCCGACGACCGGAGGTGGTCAATCAAATTTAGTGGCTGTCACCAACGGGGAATGAGGTTCGAATCCCAGATCCATCACCGGTCACTTTGATAGTAGTCAACAACTCGCTGTCACCCGGCTCGTCATTACATCAAATTCAACGAAACCACGTTTCACGGTCCAGGTTACCTCATGTGGTGGCTATGAGACATACCCCTTCCATTGCACTCATGCTTCAAGCATGTCATAAAAAACTACCGGCACTGGGCATAGTTCAAATTTACGTCAAGGGAGACTAATTTACCGTGAATTTCATCTGATGTGACGGATTTCTACTATAATTTAAATAACCCCAATCCGTCGCGTTGTTCCGCCGTTTTATATAGATCTGAACAAACTAGGCTGAGTGAGTCGAAAGACAATGTGCCGTGTGATGCGTTACAGGTTCACATAATTGTCAATAAGGAGGACAATGAGTCAACAATATACTTCGCTCGTAGTCCTTATCAAAGCAAGTTTAAGGTTAAAAAAATCACTGATTTTCATTCTCTCGCAATACTCCAGAGATTTTCCCATGGGCCACGGGAACGACTTAATCGGTCCAGATAATCTGGGGTTCTTCAGCAAACGTTAGGAACAGCGGAAGCATGCAATTGTGTGACTAATATTAAATGGCTTTTGGCACGTGAGGTGGCCAGCGGATGCATCTACAGATGTCAAAAGTCGGATGAAGAATGACAACGCCGGGAACAACTCTCAAACGATAAAGAGGCAGTTTGGAATCCTGTGGTTGTGTCCGAAAGCTTGTTCTATTTGCAAAAAAACCCAAAAAGGCGTGACATTTAAGTCGTGATGGTCTTTCCGATTTCTGTCATAATTTCGTTTTACTGGGGAGCTTAAAGGGATGAAATTCCGCATCGAGGCGTCCTACATGATTAATGGTACAAAATTTAAATTTGGTTGTTATACTTCATACGGAAGTGAAACTACTGCAATAATTTAGGGTGGTATGAAAATTTCTTTGTGGTATACAAAAGGGGATTTTTGGGGTCATTCGCGTACGAATCAGTTTGTGGGCTGTTTTCAACGAGGGAGATAGGGGACAGGCAACAAGGGTGTTTCACAGCTCGGTGGTTTTGGGGGAAAATAAGGATGGAGGAAAGATGTGACATTTCTGAACAGATTTTGGTAAGGACGACTAGGAGTCTGAGAACTGGATAGACGGTGGCTGAATGGATTAATCATCTATTACCAAAAAGGTCAGCGGTTTTAATCCCAGATCCATCGATCATTTCGGTGGTAGCCGGCGATCCGCTGTCTCCCGATTCGTTACCACACCTGACCTAATAAGGACTTCCGTGATCCAATGCCAATTTAAATCTTAGGGTCCTGGCTGTCGACATCTCCCTCGTGTCATGAGCCCTAGCGTTTATGGAGCATTGTCTTTCCACTCATCATGCATGAAGCGTGTCATAAAAAAGTCAGCGAGGATCAAAGCTATGGGAACTGACAAAGCAAGTTTCGAAAATTAATAGCGAAAGTATTAGTTACAGAAAGAGTACAATGGGCTAGCAAATCCAGACTGCATGCTATGAACTGGAGCAGGGGAAAAAGTAACAGATGAGGAAACAAAGTTGAGGACAGCTCTCGGGCAAAACCGAATAACAATGAATAAAACGAGAACTTACAAGCTTCGTGCACCGTGGCAGCGTCCTTCAGATGCATCCATACCATACTCTGCTCTCCTGTGTATGGGTTCAAAATGCATATATGCGATGCGGATTGGACATACGAGTGCAGACTTCGAAACCGTATTCCTTCCGGACTGTCGACTGGGATCTATATATTAGTGTACAATAGAAAGCACAAGGAGAGGTCGATGAAGGGAAACACACCAAATGATCAGTACAGTATGAGTGATTTGAGTGGAACAAATTTCATGGGACTGAAGGTAACGCAAGAGAACCATGCACCCATCATCTGATCGCCTACGATATGCCAGCACGCGAACTGTACGTCCTACAACCGTACAATAGAACTCAGCGCGCTGCGGCATAGTATGTACTTTTCAAATGCGGCGAGACATCAGGCTACGACACAGGTGCTTCATTACTGTGTACGCCGCTGGAGCCTTGGATACACGAGCGCCGGGCCACCACCCCTGATCAAGAAGCTCCCCAGGCAACTGAAACCATCAACAATCAGTTCTTATCCATCTAGCAATGCAACAGCACTTTACACTTTAAAGGTACAAAGCATAAATTGAAATGAGAAGCTACAGCCATCGCGAGTCTATCTGGAACACATCACCCACGATTCATAGATTCCAAAAAGCACAAACGATCGCACAGCTTCTTCCGATTTGTAGATTAGACCCCTTGGTCAAAAGACTACTTTGGTTTGAGCAACCGAGTAGCATCAAGTCCGCGGAGAAACCATTGATCCCTATGGCTGACTGATGACGCTGAAGCTGAAAACTGAGAGCTAGTAAGTGCAGTGAACTCAACACAGTGTCTTTGTCTTTTTTCTTCCTCAATTTTTCCTCTTTTCATTACGGTCTCAATGGCATATATATATACATATGTATACCAGAGTTTTGTGTACTAGTTATATATATATATATATATATATATATATATATAGTTGAGAAGGCGTTTATCGTGACGTTTCGATCCGAACTAGGACTCGTTGTCAAACGTGAATGGGTGATTGAATGGGATCGCTAGTTCCGTTCGGTTTTGTGCACTGTCCGTCTGTTTGTCTCTCTATTCTGCATCCGGGTCTTGTTAAGATGACGTAATGTTTGTCAATCTCCACATGCCGATTGAACGAGTTATTCGAGTGGAGGGCTTCAAGAATCAGTCGCTCCCTCTTTCTGTTTGCCCGGCTGACTACCTTTGCGTTGTTGATGTTGACCTCGTGGCCTGTTTGTGCACAGTGGTTCCATATCTGCGAGCGTGGGTCAGCGCGCCGTAGGGCTAAGCTATGTTCGTGCAAGCGTGTGCGTAATTGTTTGCTTGTCTCACCGACATACTGTTTGTCACATCCGAGGCACGGAATGGCATAAATTACCCCTGACTGGTCGTGCTGGTCGACGCGATCTTTTCCGTTGAATAGAACAGATCTCAGGGTGCCGATCAGTTTGTGGGTAATTGTAATATCTAGTGGACGTAGGATGCGTTCGACCGCTCCGGATACTCCCCGTATGTATGGAAGTACCACGATCGATCTGGTCCTCTTAGTCTTTGCCCTCTGCCTTCTGCGAATACAAGCGTTGATGAGAGACTTTGAATGTCCATTGACCGCAAATAACCTGAACAACCTAGATTGCTCTTGTTCCCGTAGGTGCTGTGTACTGCAGTGTGTCGGCTCGATGGAACAGGGTACGCACACAGCTCTTTAGGTGGCAGGTTGGATGGTTGCTTTTGAAATTGAGTATGCGGTCCGTCGTCGTCGGTTTTCTGTGGACGGTTGTCTCTATGCTCCCGTTTGGTTGCCTCATAATTAATTCGTCGAGAAACGGTAGAGCCGAATCTTTTTCCTCCTCCTTGGTGAATTTGATGCTAGGCACTATCGCGTTTAGGTGTTGATGAAATTTGTCCATTTCTGTTTTTTTTCTAACACACCAAATGTATCATCAACATATCGGATCCATAAGAGTGGGCATATATATACATATATATATATATATGTATATATATATATAACTAGTACAGAAGTCTCTGGCATATCACTAACAGCGACGGCTGGAGTGGAAACGCTCCTGTTGATTGACAGTTTACCTGGCACGCTGTGCCTTATCTCGCTCGAAAGAAACCTACCATTTAAAATCAAAGCGTTAATTTGTTTCTTTTTTCTTTCTTTCTTTCTTTCCCTCTCTCTCTCTCCCCCTCTGCCTTACAGCATTGCAGAGCAAGTTCCCATGGTTCTTTGGGCGTTAATTTCGCTTCATGCGTGACTGGCAGTGAAATAAAGAACGAAGAAAGCGGCGTGATGTGTGGGTCGATAAACAGGAGGCGGACAAAAACAACTAAACGCATGGCTATTAGACTGCGTAGCCTAACTGACCCGTTGAGAACTTATGTTCTGTCCCAAGTTCGAGTTTATGGCTATCGGTTTCTGTGCCACCCATCCTCTGCCTACGAAGTGGGCCTAGCGGCTATCGGGCATGCGCTTTCCACTACACTGATGCGTCAAACAAACATTGTATAATAAAATTTCCGACATATTTCAACAGTTTCGTTTAGAATAACTGTTAGTGCAAAGAACCATGGAGAAAGTCGTGTCGCATATGGACGAGAGGAAAATTCTGCCCAGTAGTACATAATCGGTTTTTCGGTTAGTGATGCACATCAGGTGTAGGTAACGGGAATCTCATTATGAGATTCCGATGCAAAAACTATGGAGAAAGTTTGGCATGAATCAGTTTATCTTATCATTAAGATGCATTCAGCTGTACACTTCGGGATGATTCCGAGATCCACAAAGCAATAGATTGTGGAGGAAAAACTCTTTTCCTTAACTATCAGGTTAAGTAAATAATTTGGTTGCTGGTTCATGACGTGCAGGCAGTGAAGATATTGTCTGCAACCTCAAAGGTTCATTAAACAACTCGACAGAAAAGGCAAACATGAAGACAAAACTTGGAGTAGACTCTCATTCGGTCTCATTAAGCTGAGGTGGTAGTGAGAGTCATCACCTACCGAACGGCAAATGAGACCGTTATCACCATCGATCAGCGTTAAACAAACCGCGCTAACTGATGCATTTTTCACTGAGCTACGCTTCGCGATAAAAAGGAATATATAAGGTGGATAACGAGTGCAGCAATATGAGTAGAAAAAGAATGTCGCATTAGCCAACACACGGAATACAATTTAACCGTTCAAACGCATTTTTTCAATCATTCCGATTCCACAGAAAACAACAACACGATCGACACTGTTCACGATTAGCTTCCACATTCTTTATTGTCTTCAGTCAGTTGGTTGACTAGTCTTTTGGATCCCAACCACGAGTACTAGACGTCTATTTTACCTAAGTTCTCTGTGCATTTTCTTATTTCATGTTGCCACGTCATCTGTTTTACTCCACGTTGCTTCTTCCGTTTCGTGGGACGGACGAAAAGTAGGACACAGTAGGGTGGACGAGTGTTTGTCATACGCAACATAGTGTCAAGGATAGGCAGAGCTTGTTTGGGCCAGTTCTGTAACTTATAACCTGGGAGCGAATCAAGGCATCAAAATGAGCTGAATATGTAGTGTAGACCACTGTCGCCCTATCCAGTGCATAAAAGCGGCAAGAAAATCCACAGAGAGAGATCTATTACACTGTACTGATCAACAAGATAAGTACGCCCAGTGCTACGTCAACAGAAGGGTAACGAGCAAGCAATAATGATAACACAAAAGACCCTATCGTCACGAACACTGTGATATAATTCCAAAACGAAGCCCACAGCCTAGTCCTAAGCGCTAATTTCTTCGGAGGCGATTGTGACCAAGAAGATCAGTAACCCTCTCTTATAGTCCATCCGAATCACGAGAGAAGTAGAAGACACACCCCATGTGCTGTTGGGCCTACAGCGCTAATGGAAGAAATCGGGAATCACGATCTCCAAATTTGAAAGGATACAGAACCAGGTGGGGGTTCCAGAGGTCAGGCGTGGAGTAAGGAGTTGAGTGATAGCAGTGGGCACTTACAACTAGTGACCGACAAAGGTGAGATTCAAACCAGTCATCTCTGACACCTTAACCAGTCAATCCACTTGACCGCTACATAGAACATTAGCCTCGATTTTTTTCGAGTGGGTCGGAATTCATACAAATTCAACGTGAATGTCCACTGATTTTCGTGGTAATTTCGGACGGTTGTACATCTACCTGGAAAATATCACCCTCACTCGTTTTCACACAGCGGACTTAGGGCTGTAGTGGGAAGAGTACATCCTACAGTTACTAGGGCCACTTACATAGGGGGATGACAATTGACCTTGAAATTTAAGATAGTAAGAAAAACAAGATTTCAACACGCCCCCCGTGGTAACAAGCAAGGAGACAGCGAGTGACTGTCTACCATTAAAGTAGTCAATGGATTTGTAGTTAGAACATTCGACTTTTGTGGAATGACGGACGATTAATTTACTTGATTATAGACCGTTGACGACTGCTTTTCCGGACCAAAATTTTGCACAGAATACAAATGGCAAATGTTAAACAAAAAAAGATGAAACCAATGGAGCGAATGAATGTGCAAATGCAAACGCCTACCTGGAGGAAGACGAAGTTCCGCTTGATTGTCTGGTACACTTTGGAATCTTTCCATACATCACGGTTGAGCAAGTGGCAATCGAAGCAACCCTCGTCGTGTAAACTAACCAACAACCATTGGTTTTTTTCCCGAGCGGTAGCTTGTGCCTGTGTCAGAAGAAAAATAAAAACGAAGATTCAACAAGTTCGCTTCCAACAACGTATTTCTATCCATCTTCTTTACCGAATATGAAGGCGAGAGAGGAAATAACTCCATAGTCACAGAACGTAAGCACTGTATACGCGCGTCTTTTGTCCGCAACGGCCATGTTCTTGAGCCTTGCGGGAGAAGGGACGAATGATGGCAAATATCACACCATCACCACAGATATCTAAACTAGGCTAAAATGAAACGGTTCTCCAGGATATGCGAACATTTTCAATACATGTTTAAAGCATAAATGCAGTAGAAGGGATATGCTACAGAGCTCTTATGAGCCACTAAAGAGAAAAGGGGAACCGACAACCGTGATATTGGAGACTAGAATGACTCTCAGCCACGTAAGACCACAACAGGTCAGGTGTTATAATGAGATAGGCGACAGCCAATTGCCGTCTGCTATCAAAGTGCCCAGTGTATTTGGGATAAGAATTCCTGACATTTTGCTGACAGATGCGTAATCCACTGCCCGGATCGACCAGCACTACTCAGTGCTCTCCATCGGAAGCGTATGCCAACGAAGTTTGTGAACCTGTTGCGAGCATTGTACTTGCATACCTATGGTCGCTTTGGGGTATACGGTGAACTGTCACGTTCATTCGAAACGACTAGCTGCGTTCGACAAGGGTGTCCCATCTCTCCATTCCTGTTCAACTTCGTCATGCGCGAGGTGATCGAAAATGTTTTAGAAGGT
>LUCM01002916.1:89268-125626 GCA_008360955.1 Fasciolopsis buskii | reverse complement strand
TAGCTTGTTTCAGCGTATGAAACTTGGTAGACTACGCTGGTTGGGTCACGTGTTGCGTATGACGAACACTCGTCTACCATATCGTGCCTTATTTTGTGTTCCTCCTAAGGAGTGGAAGAAGTCATGTGGAAGCCAACAGATGACGTGGCAACGTGGGATGAGAAAATGTACAGCGAAGTTAGGTAAAGTAGGTGTCTCACGCCTTCGTGGTTGGGGTCCGAAAGACTGGTCGACTTGCTGGCTGGAGACACTTAAGGATATTGCAGTGGTGATCATGCTGTCATTTTCTATCGAATCAGAATGATTGACAACACGGGTTTGTACAGTTAGACTTTGTTCCGTATGTTGGGTGCAGCAACGTCTTATGTTTTCTCGCCTGTGTAGGTCCACTCCCTGTTCTCCTTGGATCTTCATTCTTTTTATATAAACGTGTAACTCTGGGGAAGTCAGCGGTCAGTGAGGCTTGCCTTGCTGTTTAACGCAGGGTCAGGGTGATAACGACGCACCGTGCCTCTGCCGAATGGCCTCGTATTTTACTGCGTCACCGAACGGTTCATGTCTTTGGGGGTTATTGCTATTAGGCAGTACGTTGACTCCCGTAAATTCGTGTAGAAGAAATAGCTCTTCTCTGGTGGAAACCTGTGGAGAAACGAAATTTTCCCACCGACGGGCCGCTGTGAGTGTTGAACTCCTGAAATGTGATAGCACGTTTGAGAATGAGGTTCTTTTTCGTGGCTCAGGTGCAGCTGGATGGTATTAATTTGTTCATTGAGCCGGGAAATTTGATTTCAAACGTGTCATCACTAGCTGAGGTGATGCCATCAGTGGTCTGATCTTGTGGCGAGCGTATGGTTCGCATAGTCCGCCTAAATGGATCACGTTTGTGTGCTTTAATCATTAGCACTTAGTTTTTTACGTATATCTTTTGGTTAACTCGACGAACGTTGTTAATCGTTGGGCACCATGTGTTGTGATTGGAGGCCAAGTCCGTGAAAACAGCCGGTTGCCACGTCGATTCAGTGTATGTTAGCGCAAAATATTCAGAAGTACGATTCCAAGGGCCGCTGGTCACTTTAATCGTAGACGGTAACTCGTTGTGGCTCGGCTGGTTACTACGCCTAACCTAATGATAGTTTGCGTGGTTCTGTACCACTCCAAACGTCGAGGTCCGGGTTGCCGATTACCGTTATCCCCGTGCGGTGGATCCTTGCGGTTGTGGGGCGTACCCCTTCCGCTCGTCTCATGTTCCAAGCATGTCATAAAAAATAGATGTCTCATCTTCATGATTACGGTTAGAAAGGTCTCAATCACTGTCGGATTTCGTGGCAAACCGTGAACAGTGGCGACAGTGTTGCCATTTTCTGTCGAATTGGAATAATTGGAGAAAGTGGGTTTGTGCAGTTACGTTGTGTATTCCAATCTTTTCGCACCCCTGTAAATCCACTTCCGTTCACCTAGTATATCCATTGTTGATATTGTGCCCTGTAACGTGATGAGAGGCAGAGATCAGTGGAACCCGCCCTGCCGTTTGACGCTGCCTGTGGACACTGATGATGGTGGCTGTTACGATTGCTGTGACGAGGAGAAGAGCATGATACGTTGTTCGTATCCTCGCATTCATCGATGCTTCGCTGGGGGCCACCGTATCTTTTTCATGACATGCTTGAGGCACGTGTGCAGTGGAACAAACATGCCTCATAGGCACTAGGATCCAATCCACAGGGAGGGGTGTCATACTCGGACCTGAGACTGGGAGTGGCATAAAACCACATGAGATCCCGCTAGGTCAGGTGTGGTAACGAGCCGGGCGACAACGAGCTGCCGTCTGCTACCGAGGGAAACAGTTCATTATAACCTCAAAAAACCGTTCGTACAAAAGGTTCTTTGGAGTTCGCCGATTGTTGTCACTATGGAAGGGAGTGAATGATGTTTTCTCTGATCATTCACAAAAGACACACAACGATCGTCCACGGGCCCGGCGAAGTCCAGGTGAGCGCGAGGCCGCGAGTGTTTCTGTTGTTTCTCATTTCAGCTGGTCAACACAACACTGAAGCACTGACAAAGTCACCTCGATGTGAGGGAACGTTTGCAATCAAATTGCCCAGCTCAGCGAACAAACCAATACTGTCCTTTTGAACCTGAGCTACGAGAAAGAACATCATTCTCTAACCTGCTATCGTATATATATATATATATATATATACTGATTGCTGCTTCTATGTAAAATATGTACATATGTTCAGCTTAACGAACCTCCGTAGATCCCATTTGCTAGGGCTGTGTACCTGACCAGTCATCTTTAAAGGGCGCTGTCGATTTCTACTACGCACTAGGTTGTCCCCTGATGTACTCTGGAATGCTGGTTAGATTATGTTGAACATTCCAAAACCTCGTCCGCCCGTCTCGGTTCATCTGGGATCTACTCTTTGGGTTCTGTTTTCTTAGTAATTGATGCCCCGTCACGTATTATGTCATATTTATTCTCTCCTGATCCTTTTCGACTCCCACTGGTCAATTCTCACTGGTTGTATGTTTGGTTGACGGGCCTGACAACAAAGCATAAGATCAGCGTGATTGGAAATGACAGCTGCGAAATCTGAACTCACAATCACAGCTTCGGTTTGCTGAATTTTGTTATGGCGATTGTCTTTGTGCCGTTAAGTCTGTAGATTCTGGTAGTTACATCCGCCTACTGTTACCATGCGCTGCTCTGTCTCATTGTCCACTGATTCATGTTTTACTTTCCTCACGTTTTTCCTTAGTCCTGGTTCGGCCCTCTCTCTCGCCATTAGTTACATGGTCAGTGTTGAAGAGGTCACGTTCGTCATTTTTTCATGATATAATCTGTTGCCTTTTTTTCTTGCCCCATCTAGTTACAGTTTGAGTTCTTCAACCAGTTCCCAATGGCTTTTATTAGTATGCCTATGAACTAAAAGTATAAAGTTTCTCACCCACATATTTTCTTGTGTCCTAGTTTAATTGTCCTATCTTGGTTTTTTTCAGCTCTTACTTTGGAAAAATAGTCTAAATTTTATTTCTGGTCTTTTATTTGTGTATTTCAAAAGCACTGAATCGAGCCAAAGCCTCGGATGCTGATGTAGAAGATGTGATTAACACAATCGTAGATGGCCTGTTCTCCGTGTTTGCTACCCTCGGCGTGGTTCCAATTATTCGATGCCCAAAAGGTGATGCATCTGAGATGGTAGCCATTCGTCTGGAAGCGAAACTTCGTGACAGTTTGCGTGATTCACGAAATTCTCTGTTTCTCACCTCGGATACCGGTCGAACGGGGATTGGTACAGTTCCACTGCCCGGCGGGCGAGACGGTTCCGTGGTCGGCGAGCATCGACCAGGAGGTCCCTCGTTCCCCACACTGTTTCAGCGACCGCTACTTGTGCTGTTGGATCGTAATTTGGATTTGGCCACTCCATTGCACCATGAGATATCCTATCAAAGTTTGATCCATGATATTTTTGTAGGTCTGCTTTTCCAGTCCAAATCATCAGTCTTTTGAATTCACGTCGAAACTATGCTTTTTTATAGCATGCTTGAAGCGCGTGGAGTGGAAAAGGCATACCCCATTGTTTCTGGAGGCTCGTCGAACTGGTTCGGAGATCGGTAACTGTAACTCTGAAGCTTGTCATAGCGTAGAAATATATAGGATAGCCACAATTCAGGCACGGGAACGAACTCTTTCCTTCTGTTACACGACATTCTTCGCTGCCATCAATTCTGTCATGCTGAAATTCTGTGTGGTTTCATTTTGATTACAATTGAGAATATGCTGCATTTGGCAACTTCTGAAAATAGCTTAGTTCAAAAGAAGCCGGGAGGAACCACGGCACAAGACTAATTGTTGCAGAAAGCTCGGAGAGTCGCCAGACTACAATCCACTTCTCCAAACAGTAACATGATGTTTTCGTGCTCGAGTGTTGGCTAATACCTTGCAGTGTCATCCAACTCGAAATAAAGTCGATCCCTATTGACTAACTAAAGAGAAAAGTCAAGTTTTTGTTACGTAACTCAATAAATAGTTCTTATCCCGCTATCCGGGACTTAGAAGTGCTCAGTCCATCAAAGCGACGGTTAGTCTTTTCATTCACAATGCGAATTGAAACCACCCGGCATGATGCCGAAATTAAGAGGAGCAATCACTTAGATCCTCATTGTACCAGGTGTGTTGGCAAGCCCAACACCAAACTAGGAAATTCAAATAAACCTTCCACGTTGGCTAAGGATTTAATCTTAATTCTTTGTCGTACTGCCAATTTGAGGATTTATCTTTGAGCACGGTCAACAATTGTCTCGGCCGCAATAGCTGAGATGCTTCGGTTAATGAGCGCCCTTTGGCAACCATCACTCAGCTTCCATCAGTATTAGAGAATTCCCAACTTTCTCAGGCTGCTATGATTTTGATATCTCAGACACCAATGTCGTGTATGTTTTTTAATTGTTGAAATATATTCAGCAGATCGCGAAAAAGTCTTTGAACGTGGAAAGATTTCTCTTGGATATATCGCTTCAGGCACTTTCGTGTATAGTATTGAGTAGCATGAGTAAAGATATATATCCGTCGCTTGTAACAAATGAATAAATGCAATAAATTTGGTAGCTTGACACTAGACTGGAATTTCCTGGTCCGAGGGCTGGGTGTGGAAGGATGAATGTCAGAATGTGCAAACGAGGAAACTCAAAGGCGGGTGTGAAAATAAAATGAATCTAAACTTGTTGGGTAAAGGTTTAACCTGCATCAGGGATTATCGAGTTCATTTTCCTGACCAGGGCAGTAACAAAAGTTGCACAAGATTACGTTGCTTACATGGCTCTGGCTTCAACAATCTAGTTGCTGTGGTTTCGATGGTCACAAGGGATCTTTTACGAATTCCTGTGGTCTTTGTCCTCGGTATTGATAGGACTGTTTTCAAAGCTGCCAACGGACCAGTTAAATGTCCGAGGTCCCCGTATTGTAGGATTGCGTTGTTTATTCTATTTATCGTATCACTGTGAACAGAAGCGGAGACGTGTTCGGTCATTTGTTTGGATAGTCGCTTCGTCGTGTGTCCAATGTACCGGGCGTACATATCTCAGCTTCTCCAACAAACAGCAATCATCATCCATTGGGCCCCGACCGGGAGGGCCGGAAACACCAATCGATGCCAGGCCCAAAGCTAGCTTTTTCATACCTCTACGCCAAGTCATAGCCTGATCGCCACGTCGCTTCTTCCAGCTTCGCCCAGCACTTGCAAAAGGACCACGAAAAGGTAGACGACGGACAGGCAAACATAGAACGATTATCTCAGTGAGAGGACGAGTGTCTGAACCCAATACACAACCAGGCACCTCGTCATTGCTCGCCCTTTGTTCCTATCCGACACTAGCAATCATTCGGAGACATCGGTGGTTAAAAACAGAAAATCTTCGGTCATCTTCAAGCAGATAGGCCAAGTCTCGCAACCGCAAAGAAGAACTCATTGAACTGTGGCTTTGTACCCGGATCTCATGACGGTGACACAATTGTATTAGGTTCGTGGAAGTTGCTCTGGCTTTCGCGAGTCGTGATGTGGCCTCCCTCCCAACACCTCTACTAGGCGTGATCAGGCTCTCGAGGTAATTGAAGCTATTGACTACCTCCAACCGATCACCACAAACGGTGAGTGCAGGTGCAGGGTCTTCTTTGTCTTGAAGAAGTACTTTGCATTTTGAAGGTGCAAAACACACTGCACGAGGATACCTACATCTCTAGGCGATCCAACGCACTTTGAATTGTCTATACATTGTTACCCCGCATAACGGGAAGTCAGAACTCCGTTCCTTAGGAGGAGTTCAACTCCACCGTCTAAAAGACCAAATAACGCGTTATGTAAAACATCCTATATGAAAGATATGAAAAGAAACGGGGATATAGGGCATCCCTGTTGTGCTGCACTAGAGATGACGGAGAGTAGAAAAAGCTGACCGTAAGCCCCAATCTGACCTGCTGTATGACACATACTTCTCCGTTACTCCATTTCTTAATAAACAGTGCCATAGTGCAAATCTATTAACAGGTCCAAAGACTGCACAAATGTTCAAGGACGCGATGATCTTTGGGCTTTGAATAGTAGAACGATGCCATAACACCTGTCGGATGGTGAGTATATGACCGACGCATCCACGACCAGCGCGAAACCCAGTCTCTTTCTCACGAGTTCGCTCTCCACGTGTGTTATTCAACCTAGAAAGAATGATTGAGGCAAGCAGCTTTGACACTATTTGGATCAGGCTAATACTCCTCCGGTCAGCACAAGCATTGCGGAAGCCCTTTTTGAAGATGGGGACAACGATCGACTTCCGCCACGAGAAGGGACTTTCTTAGAGTACCTAACCTTGAAGTAAAAGACTTCAACTTCACTGACCAGTTCCACTCCGCCATCTTTAAGCAGATCTGAGGTAATCCCCTCGGAGCCCGGCGCTTTATGACTTCCTAAGGCTCGGATTTCTCTGATGATCCCTGCCCCAGAAGGTGTATCTACTGCAATAGACCACTGGACACTTGTCGGAATAGCTTTTGCAGGTTCTAACGTTGCGGGTCAGGTAAATTTTGCCTGAAAGTTCTCCGCCCAGCGTACAAGATACTGCTGCAGATCGTTGATAGGCTTCGCAGATTGTTTCGCTCACACCTAATGCTTCCTTACCGGTTTCTTGGATGAGGCGAAAAAGCTTGCTGGAATTCCCCGTAGCGGCAGCATATTCCATCTCCGGAGCTTCCTGAAACCACTGGATTTCGCGTTCCGTACGCAAGCTCGCATCGAGTTCGCGCCTCGTTACCAACCTTGGTTCATTTTGCTCGCCTACAGCCGTGATGGACTGACGTGTCAAAAAGACGGAAAGACTCAGCGAAAGTGCAGGGTATCACAACGCAACGGATCAGGACCCAACCAACGAAGGCAGCAGAATGCGAGGCATTCTGGATAAGTGACCACTGCTCATTGTTGTTTTGAAGTAGGGGCAATCCTAGCTTTTCAGCCAATGTGCTTCAAAAGAATGATGGGCGAGTTGGATCAGATGGCCTGTTGCAGTCTAACCGACGCTGCAACATACGTTCTGAACACCCATCAAAGCGCATGAACAACTCAGGGCATAGTAATGCGTGATCTGAGTGGTGGGGAGTGCTCCAGTACGACCGGCACTGTTGCAGACGGCCCCGCCATTTGTAGTTAATGGCGATGTGATTGATTTGGATCCACCACTAGCTCGAAAAGGCCGACGCCAAATGGTGCACCGGCCTGATATTTCACTGAAGTCGAAAGGCCGTGTGTACTGTGCTGCAGTGCGTTCAGTTCTGTTGTACGGTTGCGAGACGTGGGGTATGCGTGTGGGCGATGTTCGTCGCTTGGAGGTTTTCGACAACCGATGTTTACGTAGTATGGCTAGGATTGGATGGAGTGACCGGTTGAGTAATATTGAGGTTAGGAATCTGGTATTGAGTGCCACTTCTGAGAATAGCTTGTTTCAGCGTATGAAACTTGGTAGACTACGCTGGTTGGGTCACGTGTTGCGTATGACGAACACTCGTCTACCATATCGTGCCTTATTTTGTGTTCCTCCTAAGGAGTGGAAGAAGTCATGTGGAAGCCAACAGATGACGTGGCAACGTGGGATGAGAAAATGTACAGCGAAGTTAGGTAAAGTAGGTGTCTCACGCCTTCGTGGTTGGGGTCCGAAAGACTGGTCGACTTGCTAGCTGGAGACTTAAGGATATTGCAGTGGCGATCATGCTGTCATTTTCTATCGAATCAGAATGATTGACAACACGGGTTTGTACAGTTAGACTTTGTTCCGTGTGTTGGCTGCAGCAACGTCTTATGCTTTCTCGCCTGTGTAGGTCCACTCCCTGTTCTCCTTGGATCTTCATTCTTTTTATATAAACGTGTAACTCTGGGGAAGTCAGCGGTCAGTGAGGCTTGCCTTGCTGTTTAGCGCCGAACGATGATGATGATGATGGTGTACCGGTGATCGGAAAGTCTGAAGCTTGTACTAGAGGGAAACAATTGATAGTCTGAGCATAGGTCAACACCCGTTCCCCGTTTTCAAAACGACAGGAATCGAAATCAAAGGTACCTCCTATATGGGCTTCATTTGAGGACAGTCGACTTGCTCTAGCATTCTTTTTTCTTGCAAAAATGACGATGACACCGCTACTTGCTGAGTAAGAGTTCGTGCAGCTTTTGATAGGAAGTGTCATTGACAGCGTGTGGGCTGCAATATGTTGGCGCACACGCTAAGATGACAAACAAGTTGCGTCTGCAAGAGCGACGGCTATGCACTTTGCACAAACCTGTAAGTCTCACTGCGCATAGGCGGCTGTCGACTAGGATCCAGTCAAGTAATGCAGCCTCAGCCCTCTCACTGAGAGCCACACCCACGCCAGCAATAGCAGAAGTCGCAGCTTCGGAGTCGCACGTGAAACTTCACAGAAGGACTAAATGGAGATGTCATTCGAATAATAGGGCTGGAACCTTGAGTGCAAGTGCCTTGCATGCGGCACACATCGATGGCTTGGATCCCCAGTGTACGGGCTAAATATCCCTATTGGGTTATACGCATCGGTGTTGCACGTCGAATGTGGCCGTTTTAAAGTAGTGTCGTGGACGAAGAAGTGCATCAGGCGGGGGAGGTGGGTTCGGTGAGATTTGGATGCAGTTTGAGTGAGAACGCGGGAGAACAGCTTCAGGAATTATTTCAATAACACTACCACTAGCAAGGCCTTTCACAACCAAGCGCTTCCTACAGGGCAGTAGAATCACCCCAGACGAACCGGTTCATACACCTCTTCTGGAAAACCTTGCTGAATCAGCGGAGCACGACAATGGGCAAAGGCCTTATTTGGGTGGCGGGCCACTCTCTCCGCGTCACGTTGCAACCAGTGGGCTTTCGTGGTAGTTTTTTAGGGAGATCGCTTGTTAGGCGAAAACCCAACACGCCATCGACACTGCTGCTGCTTGTCCGCGGTCGCTTATTCGGTACTCTTGAGCCTACATTATTCACGGACAGCCGTCTGAATAGTGGTCATTCCCTTATTCACGAAAGGCATAAGGGTGATCACCTGACCCGATGTCAGGCTATTTTTTGACTTATAATGGCCTTGCAGTGGAATTCCAAGCCTGATGATTGCTAGTTTGCCTGATGCCGACGTTCAACAAACCCCTAGGGATCCTTCCTCTTATCTGCTAACTGACGTTTCCTGCTTGCAGTCATCTTCATCGTTCAGCATTAAACAACAAGACGAACCCCACTTACCGCTGCCTTTCTCCCAAAGTTTCGGTCGCCATAGAAAGAATAAATATTGAAGATTGAAGTGAAATGGACGTGCGGGAAAATTGAAAAAGAAAACGCTACAGCGGCCAACGCACGGAATACAGTTCAACTATGCAAACGCGAGTTCACCAAACATTCTAATTTGACGGAAAGTGACAACGCGATCACCACTGTTCACGCTTCGTTGCCATATCCCTCAAATTCCCCAACCAATTGGTTAACGGATCTTTCAGACGCCAACCCCGGAAACACGAGACACATACTTCACCTAAGTTTGCTTGACGTTTTCTCATTCTACACTTAAAAAGTCACTTTTTGACCTTCATTTTAACCATTCCACTCTGTGAGAGGAACGGGTCATCATACGATAGACGAATGTTCGCCATGCGCAACTCATGACCCAATCAACGAAGTCCATTCAGTCGGATGCGTTAATAGAATATTCTCAGAACCAGCGCCTTGAATTCTTAATCTGAACATTGCTTATCGAATCCTGGCTTCACTAAACAAACATAGTTGATCGAACGCCTCCAAGCAACGAACATTGTCATCACGTAAACTCCACTCCTCCTAGCCGTACAGCAGAACTGAGCACACTGCGGCACAGTACACACGACGTTTCAATTTCAGCGAAATATCAGACCGACACTACAAGTGCCCCAGTCTAGCGTACGCTGCTCTAGGCTTGGAAATAGGCGCGTCCGGTTTTACCAGCATGTTACCGTCTCTAGTCGTGCAGCTGCTGATATAAGTGAAAAGGTTGTGTGCTTCCTGACGTATCAAATTCGGTACTACTGTCATCCTATCTTGTAACAGCACTTTACACTTTGAAGGTGCAAAGCACATGCCTAATGGAGCTACAGCTCTCGCGAGACTGTTTGGTGCACGTTACGCATGTTCCGCAGATTCGAACAAGCAAACGACGTTGTCTGCGCAATCTAGGTCGCAGTCATCCCTCGGGACGCGGTAGATAAGCATTGGTGATAACTTCTGATAAAACTGAAGCAGCCGTGTGTAGCCGCATGCTTGTGGTCAGTGAGTTGAGCGCTAAAGTAGTAAGTACTCGGTAGGTTCATGAACATGGAATAATTCGAAAGGATGTATGAATGCAACATAAACTCATTCAAACAATGAAATTATACCTCAGACTAATAGAAATAATGGATATCAAAATTTATATGCTTTCTTTGGTACGCGGTTTTCTGTTGCTTCCGTTTTTCAGCCTTCATCATAAACATTGCATGAATAGTCTTATGCGTATCCTAAGTGTCTCACTTTTTGTCATTTTTTCACAGAACATCCGGCTGAATCGTATCCAAGTTGATTTAGATTTGGCCAAAGAAACCCCGACCAATGGGAAGGACAAATCCACAGATTCCGACAGTAGTAAGCCGCCACCGACCACGCCGAAGAAACCGGCCAAATTAGAGCAATATGATCTATCCACCAGCACAGATCGTCTGTGGCGTGAATTCAAAGGTGCTCCCTTCTCGGATGTGGCCGAGGCAATTCGAGAGGAAGTGACTACGCTGCGCACGTACGAGAAGCGGATGGGTGAACTTCGATCAGCCATGGGCCTAGCCGGTGAAACGGGTCAGGTGGCCGATTCGACTTTGACATTGTTGGACGACAACACAGCTCGATTGACCAGTGCGGTCAGGTTTGTGTGCCTATATAAATATATATGTATATGTATGTGCATGTGATTGTATCTTGTCTGATAGCTTTCGCCGCCGGATGAGCAGAATAGAGCACCTTGTTTTTCATCTGTCTCTGCTCGATTCAATTCAATCGACGAAAGGTTGATTTGAGGTTGAAAACAGACACTCAAACATTTAAAATTCATGTTAGTTCATTAAAACCACCAACTGTACCGCTCTCCGATTACGGAGATTCCTTTTTGTCTTTGCTGCGATCACTTCACTTATTTGGGTACTAGAATTTCGTTTCCAGGTTTCCCCGTTGCAGATCAGCTAAATTGTCCCTGGTGAGTGTAGCTGTATCCCGCCCCGCGGTTGGGTGACACGTCAGCCAATACCTCGCATCCGGACCAAAGAATGAAATTCAGGCAACTAGCTTCACTATCGAGACTATCAAACGATGTACAATAGCAACTCAGCCCAATTAGCAACGGGACGTCGAAGTGATTTCCCAAGAAACTATACCCGGGATGTTGATGCCTAGGCATCTCCAAGGCGGACAATTATGGTTCAGTTCAGTTCAGTTTGTACAACCAGTGGACTAGAATGGAGTGCTCTGGTGTCTTTTGCTGCACCACAGCACTGAACGAAAAAATAGACGAACGAAGGGCTGGTGAGCTATGGAGAAACGGGAGTATTTCGAATGCAAGAACACTACTGTTTACGTCATTGAGCCGTATCGCCGGAACCCCCCCCATCATCGTGTTGGGGTATCTCGTCAATCCCAACCGGGTAGTCTAACTCACCCTGCTCGGTACAGTGAATTGGTTAAGACTTTCACACTTCTTTCGGGTCCTTAAATGACCACTCTGACCCATCTTTTCATTTATTACATGCCTTGGAGCACAATGTATGGCCGGCGGTGGCCAAACGGATAGAGTCGTGGCGTTTGGACATGAACGTCTCGGGTTCGAATCCTCCCACTTCCTCATTTGGCAGCCCTCTGCTGACCGTTGGCCCCTTTCTGAAAAGTGATGTACACTGTTATTTCATTAATAAAGGAAGTAAAAGATTTAAAAAAGGTAGTCGATGCGCGTGCATTCGTAATGCGTCCCCGAACCACCTTAGTGCCTATTCGATTGACTGAATCTTACGATTTAATACCCCACGCCTAACCTTATTGTTGGTCACACTTCTTTCACCATGCTTTGTCAGTTCAACCACAGGTAAAAGATGTAGTAGTCACGTAGTCAGTTTGAAAGCACACGATTTGATAATAAGGATTATCCAGGATAACATAATTTAGGAATGGGAGTTATCGTCAAGTGAATTACCAGGACCACAATGTGGCACATTAAGGGACATGTGACAACGGACGTGAAAGTGCGGAGAAATAGAAGGAGGAGAAGACAAATGTCTAAGTAAGAATACTAACGCATACAGGATGCTTGGCAAAGATTCGTGTAACGAAACCTTTCACTGGTACGTCCGTCTCAGTGAGATAGCATTTTGGCCTGGTGTGACGGCTTACGCGCCATACAAGATGGCATACCTCAAACAGAAGATACGTTCATGCTTGGGTAGTCAATGGGTATAGAAGCTTGACGAAGAAGTCTCTTGTTCCTCCGGATTAGGAGTCGAATTGAGTCAGCAACTTAGTTAGTAAAGTGATGACAAGAATAATTAACCCAAGCCAACTGGTTACCGCCCAACCACTCAGCACGCCGCCATGCGAACAGGTCTTTTTTGGAATTAGACTTTCTACGGTGAATCACACCACCGGCGTTCTTCCGATTTTAGGACCCTGGGTAATGCCACGAATGATTGCGGTTTGATAGATCTCGTTGATAGTGGTACTGGTGAAAGAGCAAGAAATAGATTGAACACATTATTGAGGCATTAGTTCAATTCATTTGATTACTTTCAATGCTCACACTAAATAAACCAGGTAAGGCAGCAAGTCGCCCCATCTGGATGTATGCTGCGCATTCAACATCGCATGAAAAAACCCACTTATGTAATCACCAGTGGTTGCTTAATTGCAACCTCGTTTTGTCGCATCGCTCATTGCGCCTCAAGTGATCCGGTTTCTAGTGGTCGTGGCCTAGTTGGCGTCTACATTACTGAACGTCCATTGCTATAGTGGGTCCCGATCAGCAGCCAGTCTTATGTTGTTAGGTTGGATGGTTCTATGCGTGTCAATAGTGATCGATTGAGGCGTTGTCTAATCGTGGTAATTGTATGCGTCCACTGATTGCAGCTCTCCTGAGACCAAAGGCGAATTCTGCCGAGACTTTTCCCGACTACTCTGAAGTGTGTTCCGCGGATTTTAACACCCAAATGGGCTACTAACGGGAGATGGGAAGGCACATCAGAGGACCATTTATTGAACCGACAAAAGCGACCGCCTCATTTGGGTCTGTTCCGACCATGGACTGTTTCTGACAAACGCAAACCTCTGCTGTAATAAGCGACATTTATTCATCTAGTGCTCTCCTTCATCTTTTCAGCACTGGACACAAATATCCACGTCGCCACTGGACACGGGTGCTGTGGGTCAGATAAAGACTACCGATCATTCTGATCCACGCATGTAAACCCAGACGTGCCTTCGTTCGAACTCGCACTTGTTTGTGCCTAGTCTGTATCCTTGCCAGGACGAAAATTGCTGGTGCTGCACAGCTACTTCTAGACAATAACCGCGGTAATTCTTTCCCGATTATCGTCATAGGCAAGTACTCAGGACCTGAACGAATGTTGAGAGGCGGTTAACGGTGCCGTGCACGCAACACCTGACGCCACGCAGGACTCCAGGCCAAATGAGCCTAGTAAACGATGTATATTCTCGACCTCTTTTGTTCTGTTCAATGCCCGCACATCCATCCCTCTGGATGCCAGATACAAAGAAGTGCAAAAATCCGTGAGACATCGGTTGTTCAAGAGCCTGAAGAAGGGAAAATCTAGGAAAGGGGAAAAGGCTGTGCCCGTCGATGATAGTCCCAGCGACTGATAAGGGATAGTGGTTTACGAAAACCAAGTGGAAACAAGATTATCAAGACATCTGACACGTCTCTGATTCACTCTTCGGTACGCTGGACAAAACTCTTTAGGGAACAGTTTAGTCGGCTTGCTGCTACAATGGCAGTAGCAGCAGATAGTTAGACAACGCAGTTATATACTAGTCTTCCATCAGAAATTGAAGTCTTCCGAAATAGGTTTTCCTAGAAGTCGTAAGGCAGCTGAACCGGACGAACTCCCGCTGTTCTTCTACAAGCCTAGTGGCTTAATTTCAGCATTCGAGTTAAGAAAAATTCTGATCTCAGTCCGGGAATTGAATGAAATCCCTACAGACCGGTGTGAATTGATTTTCTGGAATTATTGGAATTGTGCAAAGAAGAGAGGTAGATATTGCATCCAAGTTACTCGCGGGCGTTACTCTCGGGCGATTATCTAGTACGCGCAATAGGTGCCGGTCTCTGACTCTGTTGTGTTGTGTTGAACAAATATTCACTTTGTGACGAACCACGGAACTTTGGTACACCCATGATCCCTGTCTTTCGTTATCTGCAAGCGTTGTCCGACTCAGTCGGTCACGCGGTCCGGTGGCATCGCTTCTCACTGAAGTATGTGCCAGAGAAATTCATTTCACTTCTCCAATCTTTGTGTGAACAGCCGAAATCAAATTCGCGCTGATGATGATCTAACCGAGTTCATCACGAGAAGTGGTATTCGTCGGGGCTTCCCTCTTCGCCCTTTCTTCTCGACTTTGCATTTAAGATGAATCTGGGATCACCTTATCCCCACATGAAAGTAATGGCTTTGATGTTTGATCATACAGGAGGTTGATTGACCTAGAATATGCGTAGGTTGTTGCGCTTCTAAATGATAATCCAACTACGTTGCGAGTTTTCTGTCGATCGTTTGAACGACAGTCTGGGTATGTTTGGGATGCGTTTTGCACCCTGGAAATGTAGTCTCTTACCACTAATGCCCACCAAGTACCCAAACTCTGTAGGTCGTTTCCGAAACCTTCGTTGTACTTGGGCTACCTGCAGAGAAGTCATCTATCAGTAGGGGTCGGTTACTGTATACTGACGACCCGTGGCGTTACAAATCAGTGATGGACCGGTGCAACATCATGTGGTGAAGTTGAACAAACCGTTCAGAGCCTGCCCGGTAGCGTAATGGCTAAGGCGTTCGACTCGAAGTCGTTCTTCCCGGGTTCGCGTCCCAGTTTGGGCGTGGTGGATATGCACTGCTGATGATTCCTAACAAGGATGAAACAGTTGTGCAGCGGTTTTCATGGTTTTAATCGCGAATTGAGCGTTGATATCATATGATGGATTATTTCATGGAAATCTAAAATACATTTGTAAGACTAAATTGGCTCGAAGCTAAATCTTGCTTTTGCAGGACAATAACTAGGTGAAGTTGACCCAGTTACTTGATTAGTTGTACCTCACCTGGTGACCTTATATCGTACGAACCGGCTTCGCGCATGCATAAGGCCCGATTGGTATTCATCTGTCTGAGACATCTGCGGCGTCGGTGTGACGTTGGCTTACCAACCGAAGTCTAGTTTACATAACAGTGAGAAGATCAACGCTGTCATGTGACTTAAAGTAGTGACCGTTTCGGACAATATATGCGAACATTCTCGGTGTTTGAACAGTGTTGTTTTCTTATTATTTCCAGGATATGGTTTGAGAATTTCCTCAGTAATATGATGATTAAGCTTGAGGTACATGGCTCCAGGTTGTAATCTTTAGAAGAGGTGTGTATTCAGACTGGATTAGTTTGTCTTTGACGTGTTTTGTGCATACTAATACATTGTCTCACATAGGTCCAGTCAAACTGTCGTGCTACAGTCCACGAGATCCCTGCGAGCGATGGATGTAGGGTGATATGGCGTAGTGCGTAATCCGCGAGATTTTTGCTTTCGAGGTTTTTTCTCTTCAACATAGTTCCTCAACTGGGTAAACTGAAAGATATGGTAATTGGGATGTCACTTTCTGTCGAATTAGAATGATTGAATAAGTTCCTCCATACTATTGGACGGTATTTCATGTGTTGGCTATGAAGACACTGTTTTCTTTTCTCATTCTTGTAAGTTCACTTTTTATATTCACTTTTCAAGCTGTGGAAGTGAAACTCAAGGGTTCTGCCTGGGAATCCTAGATATTGTCGGTTTTGGCATTGCAATCTTTGACAGTTTGCAGTGGGACGAGAGGGCTTTGGTAGTCAGTTGTATGTTTTCCTATACTGATGGAAGAATAGTATTTCTTTCAATTCGTCACCAAAACTCACTAAGGATTTCACAGAATCATCGTTTATGATCTTGTGACCTCTTTCAGAAGACCAGCTTTCCTCGATCGACGAGAAACCCCCGACGAATAGCCATGTGGTTTTCAAGTAGACTTATCTTCCGTCCATCCGCCTATTGATTTAAATGAGATTCTGGTACAACTATGAGTCGTTTGGATTGATCTTTGTGTGCGCGGGAAAGTTGCTAGCAAATTTTTCGCATTATAAAATATTCATTTGTTGACAAACTTTGTCTACATATCATTTGACACTAGGACTAAGGAGGAAAACAATGAGCGAGACAAAGCTAAGAAAAATGACTCAAATTCACCGCATGGTGACTCTTCCATTGTCCATTTCCACGTCGTTGGTTCCCCGCTGGGTTTCATGTTCGTCAGTGGGGATCGCATTACTCAGCTGCCCAAACGGAAGTAGACAGTTTACCAAAGGAACCAAACAGTCTAATCTGTAGGGGAGCAGCCCATCAGGAGTCGGTTACTGCTTGCTCAATTTATACTTCCTTCGGATCAATGCGCTCCTTCACCATACGAAGCATAATGTCTTATGCTTCGTATGCCGGCCGTAGTTGATTTAAAGTCATTAACTTCCTCTAGACTGGAAAAAAGGGTCAGTCAACCCAGTAAAGAGCTCGACGTGTTATCCTTCATCTCTTGATGTTAGTAGGTAAACCATCGCTACGAGAGAACAGTGCGTAAGACTTCCCCTGCATACGCTGTTTGAAAGCATTTCAAGAGTCGTGTTCGGCGAATAGCCATCTTGGATCTTCAGACGCCCGCCCTCTATTAGACTGAGACTTTTGGAAAAGAATCTACCTCATAAATAGGCTGATCATCCACTTAGGCTAGTTAAATCTCAGTAATCGGTCGACACTATCTGTTCTTCTCAAGGTTATGCTCGCACGCTCCGTATGTTCTGATAAAAGTACTAATTCAACAATTCTGATTGTTAAATCCAAATCTTTGTACTTACAGTCTGCGTTAAGCGCCCTTATGGGGACACCCAAGTCTTACAATATGTTCTTTTATTGCACTCGTCCGTCCCCTACTATCTAACTGTCCCCAGCCAACCAATCATCAGCTTGCCTTTTTTCCCATCCTGTTGTACTCTCGCAATTCATTCTTTTTTTTAGTTCCCTTCCTCAACTGATGGAACGAAAACGTTGTTTGGACATGCACACAAATATTGCCACTTGTTTGGCAAATGTGATTACGCAACGTCAGTTGCATGTGTTTGCTGAAGAAGAGGACAAGTTGATCACCAAACAGAATACCACGGTAAATATCTGCGTGTGTGTGCATGTTTATTTTTGATCAACTGCGTAGTATTTTTCACATAGCCCTTACTCACTGAAAATCGATCACTTCAGCAACAATGTTCGTTTCATCCTCGATTATAGTTTATCATGGCCAAATGTCACATTCGTTCAGCCTGTATTTTAGAAACTATCTCATGCTGACAGTAAGTACACACTGAACTCGGTATCCGTTAATGATTACCTATTCTCTTATGCGTTTGTCTTATTCCTTGTTTGTATGCACTTATAATTATCACAGAGGACTAAGGACAGGATACAGCCTTCACATTTAGGCAAAGAGCCCAATGTCAATCTAACCTCGAGTAAAATTCCCTCACAAATGGACTGGATTGTCTTTACTCTTTAGGCCTCATATTTTCAAGGATATTAGGCATTTCGGTTCTTCATCGTTTGTATCTCCATGTTTTTTTAAAAAAATCTCGAAGTACCGCCGGAAACTAACAGCCAACCGAATTCGTTCAATATGTTCTCTTACTGCCTTCGTCTCCCTATTCTTAACACATACTTCAGGATTCAAATTTATCCGAACTAATCAAAAGCGGTTCCTCTGGTACCCCGGAGGATAAACTTCGACTTCTCCTATTCGCCGCTTTGCTTCGTACCAACAACCCGTTTGCCTCAGGTAGTTCCGCTGCTGGTGTAGGTAGTTCCAGTGGTCCGGGGAGCTCTGGAGGTGGTACGATTGAGTTCTGCTTATCCGACAACGAGGTGAATCAGCTGAAAACTCAACTAAAAGATGCCTGTCCCGGATTGGATTTGAGCGCAGTTGATTATGTACAACATCTCAGGTAAGTTGGTTTGCACCAGTCGTGTGATATCGGTGTAAAATGCCATGTTTTAAAATATCGCTCTTTTATGGTCGGAGTGGTGCGTTTCATTGGATTCCTACATCTTTTTCCATCTATATAGTGAAGAAATTATTGCAATCAGGGTCCAAAAGTCGGTTTAATTCAATTCACATCGACATATGTCACAGTTAAAGTAGGGTTCGATTAGGATTGAGAAGATACAAGACAACGTTATGTCACTAGTAAGAGCGAAAATTGATAGTTCGTATACGTGTAGCGAGGGATCGAATACAAATGCGCGGCTCATTATGACAATGTACCTTATGTATTTAGTTTTTCGAAGGATGCTGATTACGAATCCCAGTCGGGAAACCCAACGAGTTCAACTTGGCACGACCATCATCTTACTAAAAGGCTAAACAGAAAGGCTATCACTTTGTTTTTAACCATTTCGCTTTGATAGAAAGTGACAACACGATCGCCACTTATCACGGTTCATTGCCATATCCTTTAGTGTATCTAGCTAGCTATTTGATGGGTCCTTCGGACCCCAACCACGAAGACGTGGGACACCTACTTTACCTAAGTTCGCTGTGTATTTCTTTATTCCACGTTACCACATCATCTGTTGATCTCTACGTGGCTTCTTCCACTCCATGAGAGGAATGGAAAATAAGGCACGATACGGTGGAGTTGTGAATACCATACGCAACATATGGCTCAGCCAACTCAGTATACTAAACGTAGTACGATTTGGTAGAATATTTTCCGACCCGGTAACTGCACTCGGTCTCCTCACGATCCTGGCAATGCTGTGTAGGCATCAATGCTCGAAAACCTCCATGCGACGAACATTTTCAGCGTGCAAGGTCCATGTCTAGCAACTATAGGACACAATTGGGCACGCCTCGGTACGACTCATGACATTCTCCACGCATGAGCAGAAAGGGTATGCCTCATAGTCTTTATGGTCCATAAAACAGGAGAGGAACCGACAAACTTACCCCTGAAAATTAGTGCCAAAGGACCAAATTAGTACAAGTATTTTACCGAACTGAAAGACAAGAAGTAACCACCTAACATTAAATTGATCAGCTGATTTGGGATTCGAATCTCTGATCATTTTGGTGACAGATGTCAGTATCAGACAAACGTGGTACGATAATCGTAATTGAGGTTTGTGTCGATGTTCATTTAGTTGGAGCGAAAATCGCGTCGAAACAAATTTGTGGTCCGATTCCCACAGAGTGAAAGAGTCCACGTGTGGATCAACAGATAAGATAGAGACGAGCATTGGTTAAACAGGTGTCTCACATGAACTACAAATAATTCCATACTGCATCGGTCGTCGCGCAGCATAATCAGAACCGCGCTGCCCATTACAGCGAGCGCAGGTGGAGTGGGTAGTGATAAGTATGCTACTGCTCAGAGTTCCCTCTCTTTTATTCAACCTGTCTCTTCTGTCTCCAACGCAATCTCATTGCCCCTTCTGCCTACCCAGTGTCCCCACTGATAACATGCCCAATACTGGCAATGGTTTATTGTTAAGTAGTGTAGTAATTGGTTTTCAGTATGTTAGCTCACATTTTCTCAGGCCTCGTCAGCTTCTGAATCTGGGTTCCTTCAGTGTGTGCACTTTAATGCAGGCTGGTCAACTCTCATGTTTGACTCTGACAATTGACTCACCTTCGATTGATGTCTGCTGCGTGAGTGAAATACGTATTCAGGATTCGAGTAGAGCAATTCAACTGACAGCACCTAAAGTCTTGTCAAGATATATCCTGCACAATTCGGAGATGAAGCGGCTCAAGCTGTGGGTCAACACGGTGTAGGAATAGTCTTGAGTGCGAAGGCTGAAGCAGCCCTTTTAGATTGGATCCCAGTCAAGAGTCGCTTGTGTGCAATGAGACTGAAGGGATCAGTCGGCGTCCGAAAGGATAGTAGTGTTAAGCGTAGTTTATTTGTTATCTCGGTATACGCTCCAACAGACTGCAGCACTGACATGGAGAAAAACGAATTTTACGATTACCTCGTTACCCTTGTTCGAAAGAGCAAACGCTCTGACATTGTAGTGTTGGGAGGTGACTTTAATGCACAAGTTGGAAAACTTAGTGTATTGGAGTCCTGTTTAGGTGGGCGGTGCGCCTTGCCTGAACAGCGAACAGACAACGGGGAAAGACTTCTCCAATTCTGCGCAGACAATAACCTATTCCATTCTAGTACGAATTTCCTATACAGTTCGCGTCGCACAGCGACATGGCGCTCTTACTCGACAGGTATTTTGAGTCAGATTGACCATATTGCAGTAAGCTACCGTTGGTGCGGTTCCGTCCAGACCTGTAGATCATACTGGACCACGTACGTCGAATCGGACCATGCGTTTGATTTGACGCGATTTTTGCTGCAGCTGAATAGCCATCGACGCAGGCCACAAACCCGATTGGCTGCCGAACGTTTGTCTGATTCGGCTGTTCGCAACAGCTACGAACAGAAACTGTTCGAGGAACTAAGAACTGCGACCAGTAGTAATGTAGACGATCAGTGGGATCAAATAAAGCAGGCTATGCATTTGGAAGCAAATTTCGCCTGCGGTCCTAGATCTAACGTCCATCAAAAACAGGGGATCTCGCATGGATCGCTGGGTCTAATGGAGCAAAAACGCGAGCTGCCTAACTGCAAGGAAATGAATAATATGCGTCGGCAGTTGCAAAGTCTGTTGACAATAAGCCTTAGGAATGACCGCGAGAACTGGTGGGTTAAGGTAGCCGAAGAGATGGAAGTGGCGTCCGCTTCAGGTAACAGTCAAAGACTATTTAAGCTTATACGCGACAGTGGTGGGCGGCGAGCTTCGGTTAGTGAAGTCGTGTGTGATAGGACTGGAGAGCTCATCCATGGTAGACACGAAGAACTGGACCGTTGGGCAGAACACTTCAGGGATCGGTTTAGCTCGCCACATGGCATCGTATTTATTCCGACGTGTGTAACTGCGAATCCTTGGGATGTGTCGCTTGATCCCCCAACGGAAATGGAAGTGCAGTCGAATATTCGAGTTCTGAACTGGGGAGAAACAGCCGTTCCCGACGAACTTCCTCAATTCTTTTCTAATTGGGTGGAGAAGTGCTGATGAATTCACTTATCTCGTCGCTCTATGATATTTGGAATTTGGAGCTTATTCGGTTATCGTGGGGTGAGTCACTGATTGTGCCCATCTTCAAGAAGAGTGCACGGAGTGACTGCAGCAATCATCGTGGGATTAGTTTAGATTCGATAGTTACTGAGGTGTTAGCTTTGATAATGCTGCGCCGTTTGACACCGATTCGCGAGAGTAATATCCGCGAACAACAGGCCGGATTTCGTCTAGGTCGAGGTTGCATCGACCAAATATTCACTCTTCGACAGATACTCGAAACGCACCACATACATTGCCGCCTTACGATCGTAGTCTTCCTCAACTTGAAAGGTGCTTTCGACTCGGTGGATCGACCAGCACAACTCAGTGCTCTCCAGCGGAAGAGCATGCCAACGAAGTTTGTGAACCTGTTGCGAGCATTGTGATTGCGTACCTATGGTCGCGTTAGGGTGTACAGTGAACTGTCACGTTCATTCGAAACGACTAGTGGCGTTCGACAAGGGTGTCCCATCTCTCCATTCTTGTTCAACTTCGTCATGGACGAGGTGATGGAAGATGCTTTAGGGGTCTCCGAGATTTGGGAGTCGAAGTGGGAAATGAGAGGAAGCTATGTGACCTAGACTACGCAGATGCTGTTGTGCGCCTGTTCGCATCCGCGGACCATGCACAACGGACGCTCGGTTTGGCATATGTTTTGCACCTTCAGCGCGCAAAGTGCTGTTACGGGACTGGACGACGGTAGCACCGAACTTGGTGCTGAGCAGAGAAGAACTATTGATTGTGGATCGTTTCACCTACCTTGGTAGCTGCGTGTCGAACGATGGTAGCTCGGGTGTGGAGGTAATTATGCCTATGTCCAAGGCTCGAGCAGCTTACGCTGGACTGAAGCACTTGTGGCGTCGGTGTGATATTTCACTGAAGTTGAAATGTAGTGTGTACTGTGCCGTAGTGCGCTGAGTTCGGTTGCGAGTCGTGGATTCTGCGTGTTGGAGATGTTCGTCAGATGGTGTTGCCGTTTTATAGTTAATGTACACAAGCCTCGCCTCAGTTGCCCGCTTGGATCGAAATTCCTTCTCTTTATTGCACATGCTTTTTTTCGGTCATGCATGAGATTAGTAGAAGATACATGCCCCCTAGTCGCCGGGGCTCATCACATGGACGAGGTAACCGATAACCATGAGCCTGAAACTTGAAGTGGTACAGAATCACATGAGGCCTCAATAGGTCAGGTGCGCTAATGCGCCAGCTAACAGCGAATTGGATACTGTTTCGTTTTAGCATCATTTACTTTTGGGATCATAAGAGGATTTTTTGTCCCATACTCCATAACCGAATGAAACTGTTGAAGAGGAGTGCAAAAGAGTTTCACGTAAAAAATGTTTTTTGACTCGACTTTTAGAGATAGCGGAAGAGGGTTTGTAATTGGATGAAAAAAGAGCGGATGTTCCACTACTTGACAGTTCGGGAAAAAAGACTGAAACGGGAAACGCGACGCTTCTAGATAGAAACCCGATAAGGATGACTAGAAGTCAGAAAACGGGCTAAGCAGGTCGAGCTTTGCGGTTGAGGAACCGACGAAACAGCCGCCGAAAAACAAAAGCCAAAGTAGTAACGACAGAAAAGGGAAAGCAAGGCAGCTCCCGAGTGACCAGTTAGCGATAAAAGACTGGATATTAAGGAAGGGTCATTCGTCGTCCGCATGATCTTGCGTTGGACCTATTCAACTATTAACGGAGTCAGACGATATGCCACCCTGCACGTGACTCCATATTCAAGCAAACGCGATCACCACAGCCAATACAGACGGGATCGAATTTGGAGGGACAAAAATTGTGAACGGACCAAAATGCTCGGCTTCCAGTAGTGGGTACGAGTAGATGTTCGGCTTTGTGGCGCACGAGGCGTTCTTTGATGCTCTGTTTAATTAACGCGCATTTGTTCCTATCCTGTAGACAGTGGTGATGGGAAGCAGAAGTGAACAGATGAAGCCAGCGGCGAAATGCTGATCGTCTCAAGCGAACAAAATGACTAGATACATGGTTGAATCACTTGCGAATACTGGTTTTCTGGGTTTGGAAAAGTGCGGAATATAGAGAGTAACTCCCTGAAGAACGACATGAGCGCATTTAGAGACGGATGTCGGAACATCAAAAGTGAATCAGCAATTATTTCAAAGATTAGGGGTCCAGGATGTCGCGAAAATTGTATCAGTTTCGCTGAATTGTAGCGCCCAAATGTATCACTTGAGATGAGTAGACTTTAGGGACGGTCAAATTAATGGAGGGTGCAAAAATGTAATAGTCCGATGAGCCGACATTGGGAGCAGTACATAAAAGTGACGGAAGTGAGAATAGGGTCGAGAGTGTGAACGCGGCTGTCGGATCTATCGGATGTATATGAATGTATGGGGGGGGGGTGCGATTGGTTGTAATGTGTTAATCACGGCAAATTGTTTGGCTTCATGCCTCTTTACCGAGGTATCAGAACGGTGCACTAGCCATTCCCGGTTTTGGGCATTGAAATCCCTCGATTCAAATCAAGTCAGATAGTGTGTTTACACGCATGGATATGGACGAATCCTTAGCTCAAACAAGCGAAACGTATGACCAGTACTTGGGGGAAATGCAAGCGTGTATCAATATACCAATAACATTTATAATCTGTAGTGCTTGAAGAGAAGAAATTGAAAATTAGGAGCGAGAAACGACACAAAGATACAAACTGAAGAGAAATTCAAAGGTTCGGCCAAATGAATTAAAATTCGCGACTGAAAAAGGTCAAGAATTAATTCTTGGAAGGTGCCAACTGATTAATGAGTAGAAGCGGAGACACTTCCTTTCGAAACAGAAAGATATGAAAAATGAAGCTGGAGAATTGACCATACGTAGTGTCTGATGAGGGTAGATTTGGATTTCGATCGAAAACAAAGCAAGTATAGATTTTGACTGAAACAATCGGATTAATGGAATTTATATTACACTTCAGGTTGCAAATGTTAGTGTGGGTGATTAGTTCTTGATTGATTAATGAGTACACAAGGGGGAAGAGCTTGCGAGCGAGAATTAACTTGGTTGTGCGAATTCTTTTTTCAACATTTATTGATCACTTAAATTTCTTGCATGATCCTCTATCCATTTCCATGTTTTAGGCGTTTGTCTCGAATGGGTCATCTGGGGGACTCGAGTGCGTTAAAATCGAATTCCAGTCGCAGCATGCTGAACAAACTGGTCTCTCACGGGTCGGCCATCTTTTTCACCGGCATGCGGCATCTTATTGGTCGTAAATCGGTAATTTTTCTTTGTGGATAGATTACTAATCCCTCAATGTTTTCCATTTTCCGTCTTTATTTATTACACGATTCTGGAGAAAGAAATTTTTAGTGACGAATCTGTCCATTCCACTTTTGAATATGCTATTTTTTTGGAGCAAAAATACACCCCGTTGTCAACAGTTTCTGAATCCCCATTAGGTTTAGCACATCCGTTACTTTTACTTGGCCTAGGGGTCAATATCTTTTACCAGTCACCGACAAGACCCATTTTAAACTAAAATGTTTTTGACAAATATGAAATTTAACTCTGAGACAAGTTTTCGACTCGGTAATTCGTGACTGAATCCAATAACCTTGCGATTACGTGCTACAACTATTGTTTTGAGATATAGCTTCTGGGAACGAATCTCAGGCAAATGTCTGACTCACAGTTGAAGCAGTATCGACACAACATCGTTTCACATTACGAGTTTATTCGGCCAGTTGGCAAGGAAAACGTTCCGATTGTCTAATGAGTTTTTGTCGCTGACTAAAAGGGAGACATTTGCTCCTCAGTTTGCGCCAAAAATATTCTCCCATCGTTGTACTATTTATATGAAACACTATCTTCGTTATTGAAATGGGTCCAAACGTATTAGCTAATTCAAACGATATTTTCCGTACACATGAATAGGAGTTGTCCTATTTTATCCCATTATTTGCACCCGATGCAGATACGAGAGTTCTCTATGAAGTTTGATTTGAAGAATTTGTCTTGGGTACGTATTTTAGTTCTGGTTTAAAAAAATATGGACCACTAAGTTGTGTATCATTTCTCACTGGCGCTTGGTACCCCGGTCGACAACGACCGTTCATTTCTTCAAGGTCACGAAAGCCACTGGTAGCCCTCGAGTGCCACTTGGTTTTTGTACTAATCTGTACCGTCCCGGAACTTGCATGTGCTGCAGGCTTTCAACCATTAAGGGACAGAACCCGTTTCGAATTTCCCGTCAGTGCAACCATGGCATTAAATAGTTGCCGTCTTATAAAGCGCATGACGAGAATGTGTGCCAAGATCCCAATGCACAGTGATTCCAGCACGTAATCTCATTTCTAATTTACGAGATCATAAACCAGGGGATCGGAAAATTTCGTGTCAAAACACTAACTGCAGAAAGAGGAAAAGTGATTCCTGGTTTCGTGGTCCTTGGAATTAATGAGGAACAAGATCCGAAATCAGTCTTGCGTTGGATTAGAACAGACTCGTTACATGTTTACTTTGCTGTTTGTACACAGTGGTAATGAATAACTGTCAGACAATTTCATACCACAGAACGCATAAATGATGATAGATAAAACGCAATGAGACCACTATCTGGTGATGGGTTGAAAGCGGTTTACGAACCAGTGGTCGTCAGTCCGACAGTTTTAAATCAGACCCCGACGAGAAAAATTCCCAAGAACCACACCAAACATGACTGCAGTGGTAAAACGTGTACCAGGCGATTGGTCCCACAGATACAGGAAAACGTCGTACAGGAACAACAAGATCAGTCGTTTCGAGTGCCCTCCTGACACAAACGGTCCCACGTGGTAGCCATCTGAGAAACAGAAAATGAAACTCCAAGAGCTCTGGGAATTGGGTGAAAACTTCGAGGTAGAGTAAAGATTTCGAGAAAAACATATCAACTTGGAAGAACACGAAAGTTTATAAAATTTTCAAGTGTTGCGGTCTGGCTTTAGTTCGATGTCGGAGGTTTGACACATTCACGAAATAGATCTATCGCAGGACATGGTTCCAAAGGTGAGTGGAATAAAGGTTACTGGTGTGTTGCTCTTATCAGCAAAGGTGTGGATTAATCCAGAATTTATGGCCAGCATGTTGTTTAGGGAGAACAAAAGCAACGTAGCAGAGAGTACGGGGCTTTAGGAAGCACCAGAAGCGGTTTGTTATACATCACAGAAGGTGCGTTGCGACTCGCACTGCCGGGATACCTACGGCCGTAGCTATCCGGCCAAATAAAATCCGGCTTTGGTGTTAACCTTTTGAGATCAGTGGCCGTCAACGGCCTTGACAATATGCGCAGATGGCCACAAACCCGGTTGGCCACAGCGTATTCCCGCAGGTTTCCAGTGAACCCAAACCGAGGAAAGTCACTGATGGGCACTTCCAACTGCCCGGCATTCTCGATTTTTCTCATAGGATATTCACCCCATGAATGGATTGGTAAGGTATCTCGTAACATCAGTGACCTACAGCGCTGTTGGTGAGAACCGGCAACTATAATATTCATACTAGGATTGGTGTAGAATTACGAAAGATTTCAGTGGGGCAGGATTCGATGTCGTGTATCATCGGATAGACTAAAATGGATGGAAGTTCAATGACGTCATCCTCGCCTACTCTGTTTGGTCGCCATTGGCCAATATGAGGTTTAATATTAAGCGGAGCGGAGGAGCAAATTCCGAGAGTGTTCTTTGACAGCATTTCGGAATATCGTCAGAACCAGGAGTATTAATAAAACCAAAGTAAAGAATGGAATGCCGAATATCCATCGTAATGTTTACGGTGTTAGACAGTGTGATTATTCAGAAGTGAAGGAGGGGAATTAGTGTGGGTCACATTTGAATCGGACGTTAAAAAAGCGCCAATCTCAGTCTTGACACGTGAAAAGCTGGCGGTCTTAAAATGAGAGGACCAAAGATGAGCCTAAATTATAGAAATCAACGTTCAGGAGCAATTGAAACGAGTACTTATCGGAGGTTTCGTGGCTGTTCAGCAGACGCTTTTTCTCAACATCTTGCGTGATTGCTGTGCACTTGTTAGAAAAAAATGTAAGAAGCTTTTATCTGAATCTTTAATTTTTGTATGCCGATAGTTTTTGAAAACAACTGTCTCGCTTTGCATGGTCCGGATGTGCTTCATGTCGGTGGACCGTCCGAAGAAATTTGATCATTGATACTATGACTTCGTAAAGTCTCATAGTCAAGTTACCGTGATTGATCAAGAAAGCATTTCCCGACCGAGGATGATCCTTGAAAAAATTACACAGAACTCTCTTCTGTATAGTTGTACAGTTAGAAGGGGGCCTGGAAGTTACAACTGAACGAAAATGTGAGGTGGTTGAAGTCGTTGTCTGTACTGATCTGGGAGTTGATGAGTATGGGTACTGCATGTATTTCTTTTTTTCTTCTGTCCGACTTTCCGAACTGGTTGAATTGGCTTTTTTGGAGCGACCCATTTCCTTGATTAGGTGAATAGAAGTTTCCGTTTCTTTGCCTATCTCATTTTCCATGCTAATTCTTATCTGCGAGTCATCCAACATAGATCTGATATACTTTGTCTTTTATCCATTTTCTTCCCCGTTAGTATTTACCGTTCACTCGAATCGTGTCACAGTTGATGGAGAACAAGAGTGGTGTTGAAGTGGAGGACTATCGCTATTTCGATCCGAAATTGTATCGTCGTCAACACACGTAAGTATTTGCGGTCGGGTTGAGTAGAAATATTTTGTCTAGTCTTTCGGGTACGCTTGGTAACGAGAACGTGCCCTCTCTCCCTTTCTCTGTCTTATACATAAACACGAATTCGGCTGTAACAATAGTGGTCTCTTATAGGAGTTTGTTGTTGTTTTTTCTTTCTGATAATGCAGAGATATGCCCCGATTCAAACAACCGTTCTACGAAGCTTTCGTGTTTGTGATCGGTGGTGGTTCTTACGTGGAATATCAGAATCTGCTCGATTGGACACGGGAAAATTCAGGTGGCTCGAATGCTTCCGGGTCCTCAACGAATCTGGTTGGAATGGCCGGTTCCACTAATAATGCAACTACAACAAACGGTTCATTTGGGCCAAATCCGACCGATGCTTCCAGTTCCGCATCGTTATCAGCATCTGCCCCCAGTGCTGGTACTAGACGAATCACATACGGCTGTACGGAGGTGATCAGCCCTTCAGAGTTCTTAGATCAAGTGAGTATCTGCAACACATTTCTGTCCCATTAAATACTCGGCATGAACGTAGCTCTACTGGGACGACTTTTGGTTGGTCATGCTAATTACAGTTCGCGGATCTATTATGTTGGAAGATCTTCTATATGTTGTCGTTGTTGGCAATTTGTTGCTTCTCAGTTCCCTGTTGGGACGTCAATTCCTCAGAGTTTCGACATAAGCCTCTTACGATTTCTGCTGTAGTTGAGTCCAGGTATTATGCTCGTTTCTTTCAACGAGATGTTCCGGCAGTTAGCCCAAACCTCCATTGATCACCTGTTCTTTAACGGAAGTGTCTCAGAGAAGCTCGAGAATTTTCCGCAAGAATTGTACTCGCGGACCTGTGGTTGCGTAGTGGTGTTTGGTGAACTATCAGGTTCATTCTAAACGGCCAGTGGTGTTTTCCAAGGGTATGCCACCTCCATTCTTGTTTAATTTCGTCATCAATGATGTAATGGATATCTTCGGAGATCTATATGCAGGCGAACGGTAACAAACGGTGACCTGGATTACTCAGACGGCTTTGTGCACTTGTTCAAATGTACGGAACGTTCGTAGCGTGCACTAGGCAGACTGTCAAGAGCTACAGCTTCATCCGACATGTGTCTTACACCTTCAAAGTGTAAAGTGCTGTCACAGGCTTGGATGCCGGTAGTTTTGAGGTTGATACTCAGACAGGAGAAAGTGACGATTGTTGGTCGTTTCACTTGCTTCATCATCTCTGTGACAAAAGATGAGAGTAGAAGTGGATACGCGTGCTCCCAATGCTCGAGCGGTATACGCGTGATTGAAGCACATGTAGCACCGGCCTGATGTTTCGCTGAAGTTGAAATGTCGTGTGTACGGCTCAACAGTGCGCTCAATTCCATTGTTTGGTCCCGGGAAGTGGAATTTACGTGTTGAATGTGTTCATCGCTTAGAAGTATTCGACCATCGATGTTTGCCTAATATCGTTGAGACTGGATGGAGTGACTGCGTGAGCAATATGCAGGTTAGGAATCGAGTATCGGGTATCGGCTTAGGGTATGTTTTATCATACAGTAATCAGTTTAGTAGACTTCGTTTGATGAGTCCTTGCTTATAGCAAATGCGTTTGCCGAGCCGAGACCCATTTTCTTTTCCTAGTACGAATTGCAATAATCAACAGATTAGGTGATGGCGTGGAGTGGGAAGAAGTGCAACAAATTTAACTAATGTAGGTGTCTTCCATTTCCATTGTTGGCATCTGAAAGATTCGTCAACCAGTTGGCCGGGGACACTGTAGGCTATGGTGGTGAAACGTAAAGTGGTGACCGTGTTGTCTTCTATCTGAATAATTGAAAATGTGTATGTTTATACAGTTAGACTGTATTCTTTGTTTTGGCTGCCGCTTACATATTCATGCTTCCTATTGCAGCGGTAGCGTGTATCGCGTGGCGAGGGCAGCTGTCAGCTGTGGAGCACTCCTCGCTATTTTCCGCCCAACAGTAATAATAGGTCATCGTCATGAGACATGGTGGGTAGCAATATGGCCTGTGATTACCTCTTTAATTGAAAATTGACCGGGGCATTCAAGCTGATGAACACATAGAGTTTGGACGTGTAGGTCTCCAGTTTGAATCCTTCCACATTCGGTCATTTCCCCTTTCGGCTGTCCTTCCGTGGTCGTGGTGCCCTTTCAAAATAGTTGTATTTTAATTATATGGAAAATAACAGGAGTAATAGGTTACTATCAGTATTGTTGTATTATAACAGTAATCATGTTAGTGCCTACAGTAAATCACTACCCGTGGTACAGTTGCTTCGAACGCCGTCACTGGTCCTCGGTGTTATTTTATGAGCTTTCCTGCCATCGCTTTTTACTTCGTTATAGTTAGTTTCCTAAATTTTGCAATATAACCTGCATGTTTTCCATCTTGTTTCATTCCAGCTCACGAAGCTTGGCCATGAACTGTGAAGGAGCCAGGAACCGGTGCTCCATGGTCTACCTGCACTTTCTGATGAGCTGTCCGAACCTATTGAAGAATGTTCAGCTGTCATCCCCGTTTGTGGGACCGATTTCACCAGTGCCCAGTGATTCACTATTCCATTTCACCTCGGATCAACTAGCCGGACGCGACGCACACCGTACCCAGCTCGAGTTAATTTGCGAGATTGTCTTCAGCAGGCTCCCATGTCCTTTCCTGTTTGCGCGGTCACTGTTGTTTTATTTGACCCCATTTAATCTACTTCATATCCGAACATTAATGAAATGGATCGGTTCATGATTCACGAGCTGTTGAAAATACCTGTTTGTTTGTTCTTTTTCTAGGAGGTAAGAAATCATCTTGTGTACGGACCGGCTTCTAAACAAAAAACATGTGTTGTCTAATTTATTTCGCTTCACGTGTACAAGTTTTTCAATCTTGTTGCTAAATGTGGTTTGTGATACGAACACATAAGTACGCGTTTAGGGGATCCGACCTTGAAGAGATTCGAACTAGACTTCACGGGAGCTACAGTATTTCACAACTTTCGGTTTCGTTTTGGGACCACACCCGATCGATTTTAGTTAATTCACCGATGGTTAGAATTCAGTTCATTCACACCGCCCTCAAGTCATCTGTTGAGACCTCATGTAGTGTTTATATATGTATGTATAATTTCGACATTCCATGACCTATGGAGTGCGACAATGTTGACTGGACTTTTTTCATTATCACACCGGCTCCGATTCTAAGGCATGTGATATTCTATCATCGCTTCTTGTCCGACTTTTTTATCTGTTACTTCCTTTTGATAATGAAATAACAATATACAGCATTTTCAGAAAGGGGGCCGCGGCCATCAGATGGCTGCCTATCGGCGAAGTTGATCGGCGATGGGAAGATGTGAACCCGGAACCTTCACGACCCTATCCACGTGATCACCGCTACCAAACGGGATTAGAAAATAAACCGACTGAGTCTGTTCACAAAAAAACTTGATGAGTGCAATCTTTTATGCAGTGGGTACTGGAATAATCTGAGCAATACCGTGATCGCATTAAAAACAACATCCTAGACAGTGGACAGTTGTCTTCAATGGATTCTGTGCGAACTCCTACAGTTCATCTGGGTGAAGCTGTCGGCTAAATTCACCGACCGGTGGCCGAATTGAAGGTCGTTGTCCAGCTGTTTGATGGCGGACAGGAAGATTTTTTTGTCGTCCGGACATGAAGTGAAGATGGAGCTTCGACCACTTTTTCTGATCGTCGTCCGTGAATTATCCAGGATCACTTGTAAGTTAGTGGTCACGGATCCTGTGCAAAATAGGTCAAGTGCCTGCACCAGTCACTTATTTGCACGTAGATGTAGGTTGAGTTCCAATGGGTTATCAGTCGGTTTTCCGAATTATTCGGGTACGGTCACCTAATGTGCTTTTGACACTGATATACTTGGACAAACCGACAATGTCCAATGATACGGAAGTACCCGCGCATCAGCTGATGGACATCACACCGGAGTTTACCAAATATGGTACTGTCAAAATCAATCTAACACATTAATAGTAAATTGGTAAAAACTATCCCGGTCGACAAAAGCAACTCGACAGGGAACTAGATAGGACAGTACCAACCATCGACCGAAAAATTTCCACTGAACACAACTGGGAAATAGGTTGGTGGGTATGCTCGTTTTTGCTACTATTTCATCACAGCCCAAAGTGACAAGTCAATGGATTGAGTTAGTTAGACAGGGATAAGTTGGTGATCACAAAAAAGAACTGACTGGCACATTGAGCATGTGCTTTTGACGATCCATGACCGTATAGAGACGTAAGCCTGCACTGGGAACATGCATTGCCAAAAAGTATGCATGCCCAATCTCGGACGATATTCATGTAGCAATGTGCTAGAGAACATTCCCCTGGTTCATATGCATGTTGCATTTTCAGGGCTTTCTACGTTTTTTTTTTCCTCTTTTAATTGCTGCTATTTGCAGAAAGCCCTTCGGAAGTTTTTTGCAAACGACATTAATTGCGCATACAAGAGGTGTTTTCTAATACTTGCACAATAGAACATGGTGAGCTTTGTTCATCGCTCAGAACAACAAACCACAACCGTTGGAGGTGTCTCCGGATAAACTCGGAATTCAATGAGGTTGACCGGTGTTTCTCAAGCGGATAAGGCCTTGGTGTTTTGGTTCGAAGGTCGCGGGTACAAATCCTCCCATCTCTAATCACCTTCCTCACTTGACATCCCTCTGTTAGTCGCGTCCCTCTTCCTGTAAATGTTACATACTGTTCTTTCATTAATAGAAAAGGCAAAAGAAATAACAGACGAGACTTGTTCGGCAAACAGATGCTAAATATGTTCTAAGTATTCATTTTGATAGAACATCAATATGGTGAACAAGAGGCCAATCCCCAGCAGAGGACTGTCAGGTTACTGGGACAGAAGGACCCGGAATATATCGGGAATAACGTGTGCTTCCATTTCCTGAGTCCAATAGGACCGGTGCGGCAATATGACCGTTACAAAATCTATGTCGGTTATCAACGCTAATTACACAGTAAATAATGTCAAGAACTGCCGAGAGATAATTTGTCTCGAATAACTCCTAGACCCCTTTGGAATCGTGAGGAGACAAATCCAAACTGAGGCTAAATGAAATTTCATAGCAAAGTCAACAGAAAGTCAATTAATCCAAAGCAAATCGAGTTAAAAGGTATGGTGTCTCGCGAACGCATGATCACAAATCAACAGAACAAAGCAATCCATTTTTTTTTAACTTCATGCATTTATCTAGGAGAGTGCATTTTCAGAGAAAACAAAGTTCTGGTTTGTGCAAACATGATTTGTTTAAGGGAAACCGGGCTCTTGGAAATCTTGGACAAGTTCTAATTGTAGGCTGGATGAAATAAACAATAAGACAAAAGTTCAACCGACTTGTAAACCTGGTAATATAAACAGCTTCATGTTGTTAGTAAATGTAGGACTTGGAAAACGTTTAGGCTGCCACCGGTAATCTTCCTGAGAACTGAAGAGATTGCACCTTAACGTGATGTGTGTCCGTGACCCAACACGCTATACAAGATGGCTTATCTCAAACCGAAGTTTTACTCATACATGGAAAGCAATTCGGCAGGCCAGACGAAGTCGCCTCTTGGTTCTCCCTATGGGATTGGGTTTGAACTGGCAACTCGGTCGAAAAAGTGAGTTGAAGACTGACTGATCCAAGCAGATGGGCTTCCACTGAACCACACCTCACTGCCCTGAAGACGTATTAGTTAGGATGAAAGATTTTGGCTAAGAACTGTGATCATTCTCTTGCAGAATCTGTCCACCAATTACAAAGTATTTGATATCGTTTTTGTCGTCATGCAGGCTTATCAGGTTCGCGTTGCTCATTGTAACGGGCGGAATGAGTTTTGATAAATATGATTCTGCGCTAGATTAACTCTCCATTACTTTGTTGGTGAAACTTCTCAGTCAAAGGCTGGGAATAGGTTTCCCGAAAAAACCTCTTGTGCGGTTTGGGCATCCATGAAGTATCGCTCGCCCAAATGTCCCCAGTACCCTTTCTATGGGAAACCTTCCCACACAGGCGAAACAAGATGCCAAACAAAACTACATCTTGGTAGGTTTATCAAAGTGGTTGAAATAATATTTTGCGCGTGCCCACAGAATGGCCGTCTCGTTGTGCACTGTTCTTCGACCCAGGCAATGGTTTAGTGTTTCGGGTTGCCCAGTCGATGGCATGACGAGTGTATGAAAGCTTAAACCAATGGACGGGCTCCTGTAAGTTGAGTTAGATTACTAGATTGGGGTCCACAAGATCCCCCCAAACGATGGTTGGGGACAATGGGAGATACTGTTCGGCGTTGTTGCATTCGAAATCTTTCTTTTCCTGTGTACTTGTTCAACTTCTCATTTCGCGGTCGATCACCCACCGTTTTTCATCCTCCTCTGACTTGATGATGCTGTGGAGTAGCAACCAAAATCAGCAGTTTGATGCAAGGTTAGTGGCTGTAAAGACTAAATTTGAAACCAATCTGGATTGCCTTAATCTCACTCTGGGATATACATATACAAAATCCACAGTTCTAGTTGACTTCGACACTATCGATACGTGGAGTGTGAAAGTGTAATGCTGAAATATGAAACTGTAATACGGTATCCGACCAGTAGCAGTAGGTTACGGCTGCGGCCTGCCAACACTCGATGGAACGATTCCGGCTTAAACTTCGCAAATGAGGAGACCAAGACAGGTGGACAACACGTCCGCCCAAGTTTATTTGCAAACCCTGTCTTTATGCGCAAGATACGAGGCATCCTGATTGGTCAAATATTTTCCGGCCAGGGTACTCGAAGTCGGTTTGAGCTTTTCGTTCGCGTGTTGCCACGGTCTACGACGAAGATGTACCAGAGCGTATCAGGTGATTCACACGAATACTGGCCATAAAACAACCACCTATCTGCCACGTAAATAAGCATGCATGCAACCGAACATTATTTGTAATGTGAACTTTCTGTTATTGGATCGTAGAGATGATTTCACAAAGTTTACTATCATCATAGATCAGCGCTAAACCACAAAACAAGCCTCACTGACCGCTCCCTTTTCCTTGGAGTTGCGTGTTTCTATAGAAACTGAATATACGAAGGGGACAGGGAGTGGGCCTACACTGGTGGGAAAAGATGAGTAGCCAATACAAAGAGTGCAATCTAACAGTACAAGCGCTCTGATTCAATAGATCCACTGTTCACATTTCGCTAGCATATCCTCCAGCTAGTTGACGAGTCTTTCGGACCCCACCCACGAAGACGTAAGACATCTACCTTACCTAAGCTCGCTGTGCATTCTTTCATTCCACGTTACTACGTACTCTGTTGAGCTCCAGGTGGCTTCTTCCACTCCGTCAGAGGAACACAAAATAGGAAACCGTATGGTAGACGAGTGTTCGCTATACGCCACACGACCCAACCAGCGTAGTCTACCAAGTTTCATACGCTGAAACAAGCTATTCTCAGAAGTGGCACCCAATACCAGATTCCTAACCTCTATATTACTCACCCGGTCACTCCATCCAATCCTAGCCGTACTATGTGGGCATCGGTGGTCGAAAATATCTAACCGACGAACATCTCCCACACGCATAATCTACGTCAAGCAACCGTACAGCAGAACTGAGCGCACTGCGGCATAGTGCGCACGATGTTTCACCTGGTATTGTGTAGACTTTTGCGTACAATAAATACTGTCGCATTTCAGTCAAAAAACGTGAGGGTAAAAGTAAAATAGAAACAAAAAATAAATAAACGAAGTAAAAAAATACACTCACCGCCTCGTAAAAAAATATTAAAAAACATCGAGGAGTAACCATAGCACATTTGATAGATTGCTCAGGAATTCGGCTGAAACCCAGTCATGGTTTGTCAAAATTTGTGCTAAATATGGGACAGTAGAGTTCCTATAGATATTGATTCTAGAGGATACCGAACGAAAAGCGGATCATGTTGAAACATGAGAACAGTACTTCGAAAGTTCGTTGTGCAGAGGAGACGCGGAATCAGATACTTCTGTGAGCAAATTTCTCACACGCTGATTAAGGGACAATTCAGCTAGTGGTATGAAAGACGGCTAACAATTGGTTAGCCCTGGCGAAGAATTTTGAAATCTT